>ML783786.1:228789-265037 GCA_009831015.1 Picea engelmannii
AAGGATAATAAATTATCACCAAAGTACTATGGCCCTTATAAGGTGTTGCAAAAGATTGGTACTATGGCATACAAATTGGAGTTGCCTGCATCTTCACGAGTACACCCAGTTTTCCATATTTCATGCTTAAAGAAGGTTATAGGAGACAAGATCCCAGTTCAAACTATATTGCCAGAACTTGACGAGGAAGGAAAAATCATATTGGAGACTGAATCCATCACTGACACAAGAGTTCGCCAGCTGAGGAATAGATCCATTTAAGAGTATCTCATTAAATGGAGGAAACTACCGGCTAAAGATTCCACTTGGGAATATGAGTCTTTTATACAGAAGCATCCAAAGTTACTCAAGCATTGTGGACAACGCTTGTCTCAAGGGGAGGGGCATGTTAAGCCCTAATATTGGCTCATTACCCCTTAATTGGGTCATATTACATTAGTAATGTTATTTTATTTATGTCGGATTTATTCCATTAGTTGTAATTATACCTCCTAGTCTCCTATATATACCAAGGAGACATTTTCATTTGGAATCATCTTGGAATTGTACATTTATGTGGGCATAAGGAGGTTTCCCCCTCGAAGAGGCTTATTATCTGAATTTCTCTCTTTTTCAAGGCGTTGAGTACTTATACTGAGTTTTTTCTATGCTATATTGATATTTGGTTCTTAACATGATGTGCCAGCTTAATTGTTGTGATGTCAGCCTCGTGTTGATGACATTCCAGCCTCATGTTGTGATGATGTGCTAGGCTCGTGCTATGATGATGTGCCAACCTCATGTTGTGATGATGTGCTAGCCTCATGCTATGATGATGTGCCATCATCGTGCTGTGATGTGCCATCCTCGTGCTGTGATGCCAGCTTCGTGCTGATGATATTGTGTAGCCATCTTCGTGTTGTGATTCCAACCTCGTGCTAAAGACTCTCAGCCTAGTGTTGATATTGATGATGCTCCAACCTTCATGCTATGATGTTGTTGTTGTTGATGATGATCCAGCCTTTGTGTTGTGATATTGTTGTTTTTGATATTGTATCATCCTTGTGTTGTTATTAATGATGATGATATATTAGTGTTATACTAATCCATGTTGATGCAGTTGATGATGATGATGCCACTTCAAATTCTTGTTGAAGTTGTTGATGATGATGCCACTTGTTGGCCCTTGACCAAGTTTTGGGAGATCCTTGGTCAAGTTTGACCTATTTTGGGACTTCGACAACCTGTTGAAGATGGAGCACAAGACGAAGAGGAGATCTCAGGATCTCGACCCCTTTTTAGGGATTTTTGGGGTTTTGGGATCATGTAATGGGTATGGGAATGTCGGCCCATGGGTTTACCCATTCTTAGGCCTATTTTGTAATATATATAGAATACTAGGCGATGTAATGAAGAGAGGTTGTAAGGAATGGGTAAGTGCTAGAGTTGGATCTATGTGATCAATATTGTAAGTGCTTTGGTGCATATTGTGTGGAACTTGTAGAGCTAAGTGCAAGTCAATATAAGAGACTCTATAAGGTTGTGTGCTTAGATATACTCAGAGAAGGAGGATCTAGCGAGCTGTGCAGATCTCCTATCCTCTGCAGAGTAGGGGTTTTGAGGCTTTGTGCATGTAACCTATTGAAGAAGCCAATAAAGAAGACAAAGAGTTGGTGGACATAGCCCTAGGGTGGTGGTGAACCACGTAAATGTTGTGTTGCTCTGCTTTGTGCAATGTGGTGATGTGCTTATATGTTAATATTCTTAGTGCTTTTGATATAGATAGATAGATCTGTTGATGCTTTGTGATTAATGATGTATATGGATGTTAGATATGACTTATATACATATTCTTAGTTCCTAGATTTGTTAGGATCTGATATGTCATGCTAAGTGTTGTTAGATGCTAGATCTGGTTGAATACTGCAATGCTCTATAATTAGGTTTTAACTACACTGTAACTAAGAACTGGATATTGATGAATGTTAACTGCTGAGTGCTCTATTAAGTGTTTGAATCACATATCTATGTCCTAGATAAGGTTGCAGACACTCGATTCATGCAACCACCCCTGCCTCTACCTCGGGTGAGACTTCTTCTGCTTCGCAGATTTTGTCGAAAGGGCCGGTAGTTAGGTTTTTTTTGGTGTGCTCTTGAGCGTTGAACCCTGGGTCTACCCCTGTGCCAACAAATCGTTTCATTACTGGGACCTGAAATTGTGATTGCTGGGAACTGAGAAAGAAGAAGCTATGTGCGAAGATCTGACTTGAAATTGTGAGAGCTCTGTGCATAGATCCGTCGCTCTAATGCGCAGTACTATACTTAGTTTGTGAAGTTCTGTGCTAAAGAAAAGAAGTTCAATCAAAAGAAAAGAGGTAAGATCTAAAAGATTTATGCTCTGAGAAAGGTAAAAGTGAGATTTTCTGATTACAGGAGGTAATATCTACAAGCTTTGTGCTCTGATAAAGGTAAGAATAGTGAAAAGTTTTAGATTTGAAAGATTTGTGCTCTATAGAAGTAAGATAACTGGAAATTTTTGTTTCTAAAGTATTGATCTAGGCATGTTTGATAAGATTTGTCCTAGCTTGAAAACTAGGGCACTGATAGATGAAATAAGATTTGATATGAGTTGATTTGATAAGAATAGTGAAAGATATGTTATACCTGTGCATAGAGAGAATGTTTGGACTAACAAATGGATGCAAGATCCTAGAAAGAATTTTTTTCAGGTTAGCTACCATGATCCTAGTGCGTAGTTCAGGAAAGGATGGGGATCATTTAAGAGAAAGAGATGATTAACTCTTTGTTACAGTTGCTGAAGACCAGGCCATCTAGCTAAGGAATGCCCTGGTAGAAGACCTAGTTTCCTCTGTTGCAAAGCTATGGACCATGAAGTATTGGATTGCCCTAGAATGATAGCCAAGATGGAAAGGATGAATATGAGACAAGAAGACCATGAGAAAGGTCAAGAAACTGATATTATGGCAGAACCCCAGAAAGAATTAGAGAAAGTGTTTCTACAGATGAAACAAACCCTGAATGACCATCAACATATCATCTTATCAGAGATCTTCAAAGAAAAAGAATGGATAGAAGCAAGAATAGGAGACTTCGACATTGGCTGTGTTCTAGATGAAGAAACACAAGTGAATATTATGAAATAACGAACTTGGGAAACTTTAGGGGAGCCTGCTATGATTCCTTCATTGGGATGAATAGGACTATTCAGAGGAAATATGATAAACCTATGTGGAAAGATTACCCAGATATCTACGAGTGCCAATGGAACTTCAACAAAGGAAGAATGTGAAGTTGTTAAATTTATTGAGGACATCGCTCCATTTCCTATGTTTCTCGAAAAACCTTGGATTGAAAGAGACCATGCTAGAAGGAAAGAAAAAGAAGTATTAGAGCAGAAGAAGCAAGAGTTAAAATATTTCATGACTAGGAAGATCGCACACTTGATTAAAGAACAGGAGAACAGATCGAAGCCATTTGAAACCAGAGAATTGGATGTCGAAGTTACAGGAATACCAAAGGACTCCCAGAAGATTGTAGTACTTATTCCAGATACAGATGAAGTATTACCCCTGATTTCTAGGAAAGAATCTCAACAACGTGAAGTTACTCTGCCAAGAGGAGATAAGAATCAAAATGGAAAAAGGAATACCGAAACGAAACTCATTGGGAAAAAGGATAGAAGGATAAGTAAGAAGAAATCTAAGATCAAGAAGTTAAAGAAGGATCCAGAAGGAACTTCACAAAAGGAAAATGTGAAAAATTGGAACTTCGTCGGGATATCAGAGCAGCGTCACATGGAACTTCACCATGGAGAAGCAATATAGTCGTTGGGAACAGTATAACCATTAGAACGACACCCCAAATAGGAAGAAAGGCATTTATGGTTAGAAATATCACCACCAGACCGTTGGGACTGCGCCATAATAGATAGAACTGAGTTAATGAAGGCTTCTTACCTGTTGCAAGTGACCCATTGCCAAGCTATCTATTTATCCCGTCGAGCCATGCACTGAGAACACTTTTTCTAACTATGAATATGATCCAGTAGAATAGTTTATTTTGCATTGTGATCATCGTGAGATTTCCTTCCATCCCATTTCCTTGAGCAGTTACTCTTCGAACCCGATATTGTTAACCCCGAGTGTGTATGTTGGATGAGTTGAGCATTGCAAAAATGATTGTCAAAGAATTTATCATCAACCTCATGACTAAAAGAGTAATGTTGATGTCTGCATGTGTACAAGCGTCATCGATGAGAGGAGTGCAAGCCTCTCCATCGATTGCTCAAGGATCTGGGCCATCCCGACCGATAGCAGAGAAGAGAACCAAACATAGAGACAATATAGCCAACGCGAAGTTGATTCCATCTATATTACTTGACTATATCCCGCCTCTAGCCGGGGTGGTAAGTTGTGATAGTGTACCCAGGGATTTCTAGTACACCATGGTCACTGCGTACCTCTTGAAGGGGATACACATAGTTCGAGAGCAGCAAGACAAGATCGCAACATTGAAGATCAGTGACTTCAACCTCAAAGATCGAAAGAACCACAGTGTGCTCACCCCATTTAGATACCTGACCAGAACAAAGGGGAAGAACTCAAAGATAATCCCTTTGAAGTGGACTATGGACCTCGCGCAGTCCACCCTCTTAAATGTAATGAAGATACTACACTTTGGAAGGCACCATGAGGTTAACATGTGCATTAAGATCCTTTTGTTGTGCTTCCATGGCATCTACTTATGGCTAAACCATCGTAATACAGTTGACCCAACGTTGATCCATGGGATCACAAGCTTAAGTATGCAAGGACCTGACCTGCAAGAGTTCTACCCAGGAAAAGCCACAGATCACGCGCTAGCATAGAAGATTAAGGACACATACGACGATGTTGAGAAGGGGAAGCAAGGCTACAAGGTATCCTCCATCCAGAATGGTGCAGTGCACCTAGCATGGCAGTTAATATATGGGAAGCTGGTACACAAGAACTAACCCACACAGGTCACGGGATTGGTTGTTGACCTCATGGGGAAGTGTGTAGAAGGCTTACAGATGAATTGGGTGAAGTACCTAGTCAATCAATTCAAACTAGACTACTGTGAAGCGCAGGATCAGGGTTACGAGTTCCACTTCAGCTGGCTCTTGATCCTTATCACCTTTGTTTCCTGGGAGATGTCGGAAGGTGCAAACTTCCTGGATATTGAACCTTTTGAGCTGATGGCTGTGAAGTTCACTAAACTTTGGTATTCGAGTGATATGAAAAAACAATGGCAGTCGAACGTTATTTTTCATACCTACTACCTTCAGCTAAAGAGAGCCATCGAAGCTAAACCTCACATGACTATGAACACCTTACAGAGCTTCCGACCCCTAATGAAGTTCAGCGCATATCAAAATTTCATTTACATTATAGCTCGAGCCGATGAACATAAGGAGAAGCTCTAGTCGTACTATAAGCTCACGTAAGAGGATCTTGAGTAGATCACTAAGGACTGGTCGGAAGACCTCCTCATTCCAGTAGACCTTGCAGAGATGTCTAACCCTGATAGCCTAGAAATTGCGCATGATATACCTGGACCCAGCAAAACAAAGAAGACTGAAGAGGTCCAATACCTAAGAAGCACCTCAGGGAAGAATGCTTCCATATCACCTGAGCGGGGAGGTGATGATGACGTAGAAGAGATGAAGGATAGAGAAGCTAAACAAAATAAAGGTGAAGTAACACTGCCAAGAGATGAGACTGATCCCCTAAAGAAGAGGAAGGTTTCTCCCCAGAGACCCTCTTTGTGGAAGAAATCCAGAGCCACTGTGACCAAGATGAATACTGTGCTTACTGCTGATGATTTTGATTTCATCATCCCAGCACTAAACGATGCCTCACTAGAAATCACAGAGAAGAAAGAAGCTAAGCAAGAGGAAATGTACGATATAATTGAGTTCGAGCTCCGAGGAGTACAACAGGCTCTTCAGTCCAGTCGTGCAGTCTCCACTGTGCCCTTGCCATCAAGAGAACTAGATTTGGGGGATGAGCCGTCCCAACTCCCCCAAGTAGCTGATGTGGTTGAATCTCATATTCGTCACGCAAAAGAAGAAGAATAACAAGACACCCAGGCCTTGAAACAAGTGCAAGGCGTACTCATAGAATAATGTAGAATTGCAGAGCAGGAGAAGATTGCTCAGCGGACAAAGTTTGACGAGGAGAAAGCGCAAATGCAACAAGAAAAGGAACAGTTGCTCACAGGACAACTCGAGGTAAAAGAAGTAGTCAATAGATCACTTCACTCTGTGATAGGCTTAGAGCCACAGGAAGAATACCAGGTTGAGCATCAAGTAGAGAAGCTCATGGAAGCCATCCAGCAGCTACAACAACAAATAGAATATTTAGAGTTTTGCACTGTACCTGACACCCCGCAAGATGTAAGGGACCAAAGAGAAGCAACTACCCAGAGCGTAGTTGAGAGAATAAAGGCTCTTTCCATAGAATGCAAGCAACTGAGTGATCGCAGTGCCCAAATGTATGAGAAACTCACGAAGAATCAAGAACTAAAGGCACTGGAGTTGCAGCTCCAGGAAGAAAAGTATCAAGAAGAAACAATACAGGCGAAGTTGAAGCCCCTGTCAGCTATGGAAAGAATGAAGTGATCCCAAGAGAAACACACTTCCTAGCAGCAAGTTCACACGATTCAGAGGAAAGTCATGGAAGTAACTCAAAGGCTCCAACCCATACAAGATGAGGCTTACGAACTATTCACAGAGATAGAAGGTCGAGGAGCAGAACTGGAGAAAGTCGTCACTGTAGCTGAACATCGCCTAGAGGGACTTGTCAACAAAGTAGTCATACAAAAATTTGTAGAACAAGAGGTTGTATCACAACAACAAGTCGAAGCAACTCGAGCCAAGCTCGAGGATTTTGAAGCAGAATTAGTGAGATGAGAGTGACTCGGGACGAGTCAAAAGTGAGTGTTGGGGGCCTGTTGGCCCTTGACCAAGTTTTGGGAGATCCTTGGTCAAGTTTTCCCTATTTTTTTACTTCGACAGCCTGTCGAAGACGGAGCGCAATACGAAGAGGAGATCGTGGGATCTTGGCCCCATTTTAGGGCTTTTTGGGTTTTTGGGATCATGTAATGGGTATGGGAATGTTGGCCCATGGGATTACCCATGATTAGGCCTATTTTGTAATATATATAGAATACTAGACGATGTAATGAAGAGAGGTCATAAGGAATGTCTAAGTGCTAGAGTTGGATCTGTGTGATCAAGATTGTAAGTGATTTGGTGCATACTATGTGGAACTTGCAGAGCTAAGTGAAATTCAGTGTCAGAGACTCTAGAAGGTTGTGTGCTTAGATCTTCTCAGGGAAGGAGGATCTAGCAAGATGCACAGATCACCTATCCTTTGTGGAGTAGGAGTTTTGATTCTCTATGCATGTAACCTATTGAAGAAGCCAATAAATAAGACAAAGAGTTGGTGGACGTATCCCCAGGGTGGGGGTGAACCACGTATATGTTGTGTTTCTTTGCTTTGTAAAATCTGGTGATGTGCTTATATAGATAGATAGATCTATTGATGCTTTATTCTTAATGATGTATATGGATTTTAGATCTGACTTATATACATATGCTTAGTGCCTGTATTTTTTAGGATTTGATCTGTCATGCTAAGTGTTGTTAGATGCTAGATCTGGTTGAATACTGTGATGCTCTGTAATTAGGGTTTAACTGCGTTGTAACTAAGAACTAGATATTGATGAATGTTAACTACTAAGTGCTATGTTAAGTGTTAGAATCATAGATCTGTGTCCCAGCTAAGGTTGCAGACACTAGAGTCATGCAACCACCCCTGCCTCTACCTCGGGTGAGACTTCATCTTCTTTGCAGGTGTTTCTAGAAGGGTCGGTTGTTAGGGTTTTGTTGGTGTTCTCTTGAGTGTTGAACCCTGGGTCTGCCCCTGTGCCAACACCACTTCATCTTCTTGCTGAATTTGATGATGATAATGCCACTTCAACTTCTTGTTGAATTTGATGATGATGATGCCACTTCAACTTATTGTTGAAGATGATGATGATGATGCCACTTGAGCTTCTTGTTGAAGATGATGATGATGATGCCACTTCAAATCCTTGTTGAAGATGATTATGATGATGATGATGTTATTTTATCTTTCATGTCGAAGATGATGATGTTACTTTAGCCTCACACTGAAGATGATGATGATGATACCTTAGCCTCGTGTTGTTGAGGATGCTGATGCCATTCCAACTCCTTGCTGAGAATGATGATATTGATGATGAGAAAAAATTCTGATGATTTATAGATATGCCAGTCAGTGTTCCAATATGTTGTTGATGATGTTGTCATCTCTCTCGCTTGATGTTGTTGTAGAATACCCTTCTTGTTAAGGGGGAGTGTTGAAATATTGTAACTGCAAAGAGTATTCTATTTTATTATTGATGTTTTATTAATTAGATCAATCCCCATTTGTGGATTGATCATACCGGGTACTGTAAATGACCAAATCCCCTTTTGCGGATTGGTCAAACCCTAATTGTAACATGCTAAATGAGAAGTCGCCCCCCAGAATATATTAAAGTGGTTATAACCACCCAGAATGAGAAGTCGACCCTTCCAGTGAAAAGACACCTCAGTTCATCACCTGACAGATTGTATAAATAAGAGAGGCCAACGCCTCATTTTTTCACTCACTCACTTGTTCTTCAAAGCGCAAGTTTGGAGTTGCAGTTGGAGAAGAAGGAAGAGAGAGAGATGTGCATACTTGGGAGAGGACTTTCTGTATTGTTTGGTTTATTCTCTTGGAATTGCATTGGCTATCTATATTAAGGATGTTTTTGCTGGGTTTTCTCCCCCATGAGGGTTTCCCAGAATAAATGATGTGTCTCTTGTGATTGTGTATTTCTCAGTGATCCTATCTATGCTATGGTTATATAGTGAATTGAAAAGAAACCTAATAATAGCTTAAACTCTAACAACGACACATTAGACCAAGTATATCTTAACTAATTTCTAAGTGTCTAAATATCCTAACATAACTCCTAAAGAAGATAACAAGGCGTTCATCTATGAATGACATGTCTAGAGCACCTTCAAATCCAACATCGCACAAGGGGTTTGACCCATATATTCGACAATTCAATAGTTCTAGACATCTCTGGCATTAGGATTGTGGGCAAAGCGTTTTAGTACTCCTTTCAGAATACGAGGCGAAGGTTCCAACTTTTCAATCTATAAGGGTGTTTTCAGAGGACGGGGAGACTATGGACCTCTAACAGTCTGTGAAAAACTGTAATCATGATATCGAGTGGCTACATCAATCTGATAATTGAACATATTTACACATAGATGGCCACCTTCATTTTTCGAGGGGTTTTGACTCTCGCTCGACGCATTTTCGGTGTTGGAGGACCTCGAAGCCATGTGTTGATTATGCAGAAATGGATTTGTCATCACAACATGTGGCTGTGATAAGAGCCTCAATCATTCCTCAATTTTGGGGTATAGGTGGGTAAGGTGATCACCTTTACAAAGTTTACAAGGAAACTTCACTTTCTGTTTTTCTTTCTTTCCCTCACCAGCATTATTATTCGATCTATCATTGTTAGTGTCATCCTTGGATTTATTAATATTTTTCCCACCCTTATGATTATTACCTCATCCTTTCCTTCTATTCCCTCCTAGTTGTTGGTTACCATTTGGGTTGGTCGATGATTGTACATAATGCACATCTGTTGTTTGAGTGGGAGTGGAGGACGAAGTTGAAACTTGTCTTTCTATAGGCTGGCTTAGAGATAAATCCTTCAACTGGTTCATCACCAAGTCTATAGACTTATCATTTACAGAGCCTATGATGCCATCGACATGAGGCCCAATGTTTTGTCTAGGGTCATAATTCGACTGCGGCTCATCAGGAATAATTTTATACAACATCCCAGACTGAGCATATATGAGGTCTGATTGCTGGGATTTGAAAATAGCTTCCTTCTCAGATGTTACTTCATATGTAGAAACATCCTTCGAACTATAAGGCAATAAGGACTTAAGGAACCACTCCAATAGAAAATATGGAGGAATGTAGGATTTAATCAACCTCTTCCGTCTACGCCACTCTTGGATATGGTTCGCGATATGCATGGCCTTATCTTTGTGAAAGGCCGAAAAAATTTCTATGTCGATATCATAATGAACCAACAGCTGGAAGTGATTAAGAAAGACCAAAATCATGTATTCTACAGTTTCTTTTAGAATCTTTTGTTAGTTTTTCTTTGATTGGAAAAAAATTATAAAAAAAACCTAGTTTTTTAAGTCTCTCATTTCTTTGCATTTTCTTTGCATTGTTATTTGAAAAAGAAAAGGAATTAGCATAGTGTTTTGTTTTCTTCCCATCCTGAAATAATTTCAAAAGAAAAATAAGAAATAAAATCCTTTCGTTTTTCTGTTTTGTTTCACTCGAAATTTTCATTTTTCATTTTGCATGGAAAGGAGAAAAGAATGCATCTTTATGTTTGAAGGATTGTTCATGCTTTTTTCTTGAAACTCTTTTTCATCTGTAGCCAAAGTTCTAATTAGTTTCTTTTTCACAAGAGTCTCAAACAACATAAGTTTCACTTCCGTTCCTTGAGTAAGAAAACCCCTTAAAACGAATGCTCTAATCTAAAATATATTAGTCACACTTTTTATAGGGTTCACCAATATCTTAGGCTAGGGCCTTGGATTAGGTGTGGAGAGGTAAACTCTCCAAGGACAACCACAAATTAACTTAGGTGTATGTGCTAGGGTGTGAAAAATACACTTTGTAATTACTCAATCCAGGAAGCTTCTCTCACACAGGAGTCCAACACGAGGTCGTGTGGAGGACGATGATGGAGATATCCACTCTTGATCCAGACAAATAGTTTGGGAGAGTGTGTATTGGGGGTGAATCTTGTAGCATTACTATCCCAACTTGTGTTAGACCTTTGAGAGACTTGGATCTGTCTAAGGTACTCTAAGATTGATTCTAGCCCTATTTCGTTTCAGGTCTTAGGAGGATCTTCAGTCTTAGTTACCCTGCCCATACACTTGCCTGACTGTCGATTGTACCCCCATGGTTGTTGATTACAAGTTGGTAGACTAGTTTCCATTATATAGGTTGACACACAGGTGACTGTGAGGGGTGTATCGCGGTACCTGAGACAAAATATGTACTCTTTGGGCGACACCCGAACGGACCGTCAGTCGGAGTTTTGGGTAACTATTTCTCCTAGACAATTGTTTTCCTTTGTGAATTCTTTGGAAGATCAGGACTTCATCTCCCTGGGTCGGAAGTGCTCAAAAGGGTAGATTATTTGGTTTGTATCTTTTTAGGCTTTTCTTCTTAGTGGTGTGCTCTGTGCTCCCTAGTTTTCCATAGCAAGTTAGTCATTCATTTTTTTGGGTCTATGACCTAGGGTGGTAGACCACCCACTCCACTGGTCGTGAGGACTTTTCGGTCTTCCTCTTAGAAACGTGGAGCCGCCTCTTTATAGGCATTGTTTTTTATACCACTGGTTCGCTAGAGTCAATGTGTGAGACTTTTAAAAAATTGAACAATCCTGCAAGGGAAGAACCTGTGCATAATATATTCATGGAAAAAGTTACTGACGATACCAACCAAGGAACCCCTTCACAAGGGGATTCTTTTTCTTTTCATTTCTTTGGAATTGTTTGTGTCCCTTTGATGGCCACTTTGTACATTCCTGGCTTGAATGTGGGACTATCAGTTTGCTTGGGTACCATTCTAAATGTCTCGAATGCTCTTAATGCTTCTAATTTAACCACCTTATGTCATGGCCATCATATTGATGTTCCTTCGTCAACAAAGTATTGTCCTCCTCCTTTTACCTTCTCTGGTGAAATTCTAGCTACTAGTAAGTGGAATTCTAAACAAAATATAAAGAGGAATAATAGGAAGAAGAAATCACCAACCTCTGCGAGTCATGTTGGAGATAGGTCGTCGACCTCTGCAAGTCATGTTGAAGACCATCACCCAGCCTCTACGAGTCATGATGGGGGAAAACAACCAACCTCTGCTAGTCATGTTGGAGAGTTGTCAAAAATCTATGCAATTCATGTTGAAGACCAACACACAACCTCTGCAAGTCATGCCGAGCGAAAACAACCAACCTCTGCTAGTCATGTTGGAGAGTTTTCAACAACCTCTGCAGGTGATGTTGAAGACCAACACCCAACCTCTGCAAGTCATGTTGGGGAAAAACAACCAACCTCTGTTATTCATGTTGGAGAGTTGTCAAAAACCTCTGCGAGTCATGTTGGGAGCAAGCACCCAACCTCTGTAAGTCGTGCTGGGGGAAAATTTACAATCACTGCTAGTGATACTGGTGATAGGTTTGTAGCCTTTGCGAGTCATGTTATTGAGAAATCACTAACCTCTACAAGTCAGGTTAGTTATGTGAAACCAACCACTGCAAGTCATGTTGTGGGCATGAGTCTCATCAATGTGAGTCATATGAGTGATATGTCAACAAACTCTACTCGTCATGTTGGGGATAAGAAAATAGCCACTTCCAGTCATGCTGGGGGCATTGATTCTATTTAGAAACCTAGAGGGATAAGACGTAAGCCTAAGTTCCCTTGTAAGCTTTGCAAGGGACATAACCTTACTCATTTATGCCCTGGCCTTCAAGAGACATAAAGATTGTGGTCCCTGTCTACAATATCTTGTGATTCTGAGTCTTTTGAGGTTTCCTCACAGCCTATTCAACCAGTGGTTGAGAAAGTGGTCGTACCTATGCAATATTTAGTTGATCCCACTCTTCCCTTGGAGAGTGTCGAGTCTACCAAAGTGGTCACGCCGATGCAATCTTCGGCTGATATTTCTCTTCTCTTGGAGAGTGTCAATTCTACCAAAGTGGTCACGCCAATGCAATATTTGACTGACCCCACTCTTCTCTTGGGGAGTGACATGTCTATCGACTATGTTTTTAGCATTTCTAGTTCAATACTTTCAGAATAAGGGGGAATTTCGCTCACTTCGAGCATTCCCCCTCCAATTCCAAGGATGGTTTCCTTTGATTGGAATGACCTTGTTGAGCCTCATCTTCCTTCTTCTAAACCCTTTAAAATAAGGGTTGAAGTTAATTCAAAAAACATCTATTGATGTATTGTATATGAAGGAGCCTCTGCAAGTATTTTTTTCCTCCTCGGCTTGGCAAGATTCTCGAGCTCGTGACTAGTTCACATGAGCTGTTCGATTTTGAAATTCATCCTTATGAGTATTTGGGGATTCTTCCTCAGTTACCTATATTGTTAGGTGGGAAGACTTTCCTTGTCGATGTTATAGTGGTGCAAGGCCCGTTATATTTTAATATGCTTCTCGAGCATGATTATGTATATGCTATGAATGTTGTGGTCTCTACACTCTTCTGGGTGATGCATTTCCCTCACAATGGAAGCATTGTCACTATCGACCAGTTGGCATGTGATAAAAACCAACCTAATTAGGTGTTAGTTCAAGATGCTCATTTATATCTTCCTAGTTTTCGTGTAGACTCTACCCTGCCACAGGTTAATTATGTGGCGTCTTATCCTCGATGTTCAATTTCTTCTGAGCAGGAACCTGTACAATCATCTTTTCCTTCTCGAGACATAGTCTCAACAATTGATTAGTTTTCTTATCCAATGGGGGAATGGGAGCCCTTTTTTCCCCCTCTTGGTCCGAGTGGTCTTGAGTCTCCTTTTGAGTCCGATCTCACTGTTTGTAGATCCTCAAGCCCACATGCTTGTGATTCTTTGTTGATAGACTCTGCCAGTCCTGGCCAGAATCTCCATCGTCATATGGAACATGGTCAATTTACTTCGCCCTTTGGGACTGTTGACCCTCCTCATTCTTGTGCTTTCTGAAATTTTGAATTTCCATCAGATGAGGCTATCCTTGAAGCCATGACTATGGTTTCTATATCGTGGGTGTTACACGTCAAAATTACTCAACTGGATAAGTGTCGCATGTTCCTCTCAATTGTCATAAGTGTCGCATATTCCTTACAACTTTTGCAAGTGTCGCAAGTTGGTCACAAGTGTCGCAAATGATGTTCGAACATACTGCCATGTCGACGACACTAAGGAGACACTTAGAACATCTTATATGCTTTATTTGAAGAAGGAGAACTGGTTTACTAAAGTCAAATGAATCTTAACACCTGAAGAGAAGAGCTCTGAAACAAAGGTTTTTGGGGGGAGCGCTCCCCTATATCAGCTCTAGGAGCGTTGGCGCTCCCCTACAAGGCTTTAGGGAGCGTTATAACGCTCCCTTTCCCCCTCTGAAGGAGCTCTACTCATCTTGAAAGCACTAGCGCTCCCCTAAATATTACCAGGTAGCGCTACAGTGCTCTGATGCCCCTTCTAAGGGAGCGCTTCCTAATCTGAGGCAGTAGTTGGCCCGTTGAGGAGAATAAGGGGAGGATCTTTCGAGTTTAGGAGGTAGTTGTGTTCGAATTCTTCGTTTCATCAAGAGATCCCTGATCTAAGGAGGAAGTTCCCAACTTTTTCTAAAGATAACTCAAGAGGTTAAGCTCCTCTTAACCTATAAAAGCAGGCTCTATGATGATGGAAAGGGAGAATCACACCAAACTTAAGATCTCATAAGTGGTGCTGGAACAGAGCTGAAGGAGAAGAACTGCTGGTATGAAACTTATGATCTTGAAGAAGACACACAGTCAGCCAAAGGAGAGTGATCAGTGAAGCTATTGTTACCCAGGTTGTGGATCTTTCAGGCAAGGGTTAGACAAAGAGGACTCGACGACGCTGTCGCATTCGCATCTACGATTGTAAGTACTGTTGTCGTTATTCTCATCAATATGACACGCTTGGCCTGTTTCTTTCTAGTTTGTGTATAATATCACATGAACTTATCATTAATTGATAGATCCATTTTCAAGCTAATATCAATAGAGTAGGAAGTGGTCGTATCTAGTTTTTTCCACAGAATCCAACGAGAAGCAAAGGATCGAAGCACAACTAGGAGCGTGCAGGGACAAATGTCGATAAAAAGGTACTTCTATTATCCTTCCTTCCCATGTGTTAGCTTGGATAGATTTGAAAGGAAGTCAGTGTCCACATTAAGAATTTTCTGTCTAGAGTTAGGGTCAAGCTCTTAGAGGTGATCTACCTGTCCGCAGGGAGATTTTCCTACAACAGAAACTGGTGACTCCATGGGGGAGATAGCCTCGAATCGAAACCTCTTGTTTTGATTTCTCCTCATTGACCTTGTTCTATCCCTTGATTGTTTCAGACCTGGTTCACTCCTCTTTTGATTGGTTTCATGAGCTGATTGGCTCCTTACCCCATCACACTCAGCATAATTGTCTAGATTGGATTGCAATTTTTGATTTTTTGACATTTTTGGGAGTTTTTGAACCTGGCGCCCCTGTCCCAGTGTTAACAGAGTGCCATCACTCCCTCATAGCCTTACACAGAGTGCTATAATTCTCCTTGCCTTTGGAAACAGAGCGCCAGCCCTCTTTGGCCCAAAAAACCTTCCAGAATTGCTTTTTCTGGGTTTTGCCTCTGTGTCTCCTCTGCTGAGTAACCTTCTGAGTCAATGTTTCTTCCCTTTCAGCCTTGACATCTGGCTTTTTCTTGAAGAATAAACATCTTACTAGTTCGATTTTGTAGCCTTCTTCACTATTGTTATTGAGTTTTTCTGTTGATTAGAGTCCAAGACTCATGCATTGTCTTTCTCTCTGCTTAACTGAGTAAAAACCCTGGTGAAGGTCATCAAAGGCCTACAGACCTCTTCATCTCGATTTTAGTTAAGATCATTGTTCTTCAATTACTTCTTTTGGGTGTGAAGTTTGTTTTCTCTTTGATTGTTTCCTTTCTTTCACTTTTCATTTTGATTGCAACGAAAGGGTGTATTGTTTGTATGACTTTTGCTTGTGCTAGTTCGATTTTCATTCATACAAAAAGGTAATTAGCAAGACGAGCATTGTGTTGGATTGATCATTATTCATATGAAAACAATAAAATGCATATTCATGATTGATCATGCATATTAGAAGGCATTTGAAAGTTTTAGCATTACATCAGGATTTGATTGAGAAAAAGAATTGTTCGAGGACACTCTGTATTTGTGCTTGTTAGTGAAAAGAACTTTCTCTCTCCCTTAGATAGATGTTCATCAAAAAGAAATGATTGCTTATCATATTTGATGCATTCTTTGGGTCTGAGTCATAATTCCATTTGTTTCACTCCCATGCACCCCCTTTGCGTAAAGAACATCCATAAAATCAACGCTAATTAAAAGTTATTTAGAACTTTTTCTTTCCTAGGATCCTCCACCAACAGTAGACTAGGCTTAGTACTTTGGATTAGGCTGTGAGCACAACTCTCCAAAGTTTCCAAAACAAACACTAGCATCCTGAGTTAGGGAGAGTCAAATCCAATCATCGTATAAGTCTGCCTGGGATCCCCCTCTAACACAGGGGTTACGCATGAGGTCACATTCGGGTGAGCTACGGGGACTAACCCTCTGTGGTTTAACTGATTGTGGTGGTCAGATCGTATTATGGGGATCACTTTGAGGTAAATCCACAATTACTGTGTGGAAGCCTTTTAGTTGATTTCGGGCTCAATACCCTGCCCATACGTTCGGATCGGACTGTCGATTGTTCCCACCCATGGGATGACTACGAATTGGTAACCTTAGTGGCCATAATCTTTAGGGTATTACACAAGGTGAAGGTGACGGGAAGTCTCATTGTACCTGGAGCAGACAGTGGTCAAACTCACTCGAGCTCCTTGGAGGGTAAATCCACAATTACTGCGTGGAAGCTTGCACCAAGGCGTAAGTCCGTTAAGCAGGTCGCCATTGTAACTGTTCCACCCTATCCTCACCCCTTCTGGACTTGATCACGTGACATTGGATTTCATCACCAACTAGTACGGTCATCAAAAGAAGGTCCTGTTTTCTTGGTTGTGATTCCTAAATTTTTTTAGCGTGTGTTGTTTCTTTTCTCTAGTTGGCCATAGATCTCTTTCGCCGACTCTTCTTTGCCAACATCGACCCTCCATGATGCTCGCAGAGGCTACAGGGACTTCCTCCAGAAAATATGGCAGGAAACACCCCTTTACCCCCTCATTCTATGGAGGAATCTCCTCAACAGAGCGAGGTTCAAAACACTACAATTTCCCAGGAAGAAGTTCCCATTCCTTTGGAGAATTTTTGAATTGTTTCAGAGTCTCCGGAAGCTTACTGCATTCCAGAGGGATACGAACGACAGATCCTCCACCTGAATTCTGCTAGAGAATTTGTTGTCGTCAATCCTTCTGACATTCCGGTTGGGTCTTCTCAAAACCCTTTAGCCAATGACCCTTTTTGGACTGCAGACATTGTTCGGAGTCCACCACGCTTGGTGCTAGATCTCTATGGAACAGGGGAAGGTGCCGACGGACCTTTTTCCTACACCGTACCTCCAAATCATTTCACCGGTACCACCACTTTTACAGCCACACCACCCGTTGGTCCGAACACACCATCCATTGGCCCAAGGTCTACTATTCCCCTCCAGACGACCCATTCTACAATGGTCCCACAAATTCCGACTATTCCTGCCAGTAACACGGTAGTCAATCAAGCTCCGATTGGAACACCTATAACGCCAAGACCTACACTCCCTTTTGGATTCAGGGCGCTGAATGCTTCCACTGCCACCACTGCCCAAACTACTACCCAAGTCATACCGGGGAGTTCTATACCCATCCAACAACCCGGAGGGACTGGTCTTGGTGGTCCTAACCCGCTCAGCGGTACCAATCAGTCTTTCACATATGGTTCTCAAATCTCGGGAACTCTACCTCAAACTGGGGGTCATCCTCCCCCCGGAGGACAAATTCCATTCGGGGGAACCCTAATGCTGGGGGGCATCCTCCCACCGAAGGAAAAATTCCATTCGGGGGAAACCCTAATTCTAGGGGGCAGCCTCAATCCAGAGTCTACCATCAACCACATGGACAAAATGTGTCCACCGCACCCAATCCGTGGAATGTCCTTTCCCAAGGAAACCCACAGTTCTCGACAGTACAAAATGTTCAGACCCCGCAGCAACCCCTTTATGGAAAAATGCCAAACCCACCCTACAACCCACAAAACCCATCTGGTTATCCTCCGCTCACACATGCTTCTCAAAATATCTCAAATCCTATGTACCTCAGTCAAAACCAACCTCAGATGAGAGGGCCCACGAGTTATAATTATCCACATAACCCAGTATTGGGCCCCACTGGTGTCCCTCTGCCACACCAACATTACCCACAGGTTAACCAAAAATTACCTTTTCTAGCTACCCTGTACCTTCCAGACTTGTCTCGGTTAACGAATGATCCTATTTATTATTCTCCGGTTTGGCCAACTATTCCAACTAAACTTCCTTCTGATATCCCAAAATTCGATGGAAAGTCCAGAGAAGACCTGAACAACCACGTGATGACCTTCCATTTGTGGTGTTCATCCAACTCCCTCATGGACGATTCGATTCGTTTGCGTCTTTTCCAACGAACACTTACGGGTTCCGCAGCAAAATGGTACATTGAATTACCACGCGCATCTTTTCACGATTTCAACTCCCTCGCCATGTATTTCCTCACGCACTTCCAACTACCCATTCCATATGAGACGGGTACTGAACTATTAACCTCCCTTCATCAGACGACTTCTGTGCATATCTCCGATCATATTCATGAATGGAGACGACGACGAAGGCTAATCAAAGCGGTCATCCCTGACCAATTGTTAGCGGAATGGTTCACAAAATCATTGCTGCCCCAAATTGCTCGTGACATTGCCATGGGTGGTGTAGTCACTGAGGAAGAAGCCATTGCCTGAGCCCAATACCTAGACTTAGTCTATTCACAATCCGGTACTCTATATGAGTTGATACCGAACCCTACCCGTGCCACTAACGATCCATCCAAACCATCGATTGCTTCGCATGCGGATGGAGTTATTGGCTCCGTCAAAACTCAATCTACTACCCAGTCTACTAGAATGATCCAGCAGCCCACTTCCATGGCCACTCTCAGTTCGACTGCACCCTCTTCTACCCCCCCTCAAAATCAGGTCTCTGATGTGAATGTGGTCCAGTCAACCCCTTTAGAATAACTTGGGTGCAAGAAGAAAGCGAGAAACAAACCAAAGAAGAACAATAATAATGAACAACCCAAAACCCAACCACAAACCCCTGCTGCAGGAAAAAAACCACAACGAAAACCGAAATTCCCATGTCTCATTTGTGGTGACGATCACTACACTCGAGACTGCCCACATTGCGATGAAGTGGCCAAACTTTTCAAGGGAAATTCATAACCCGCTGTGCTTACTCAGCCTTTTCTGCAGCAGCAATCTTTGGTTGCAAAAACCCCCATGCCGAGGGGCAGCTCCAACCAAACCCACGATGAGGCCTCGACAAGTGCCCACATTTACATGTTTATCGGAGTTAATCTAACCACTCACTCTACGACATATGACACACCAGTTAAACCTGACAAGCCGAAGACTGCTAATGGTCCTTCATCAGACCCGTTACCATCCTCCGTTAATCCTCCGTTTGTTATCCCTCCATCTGGGCCACTTCAGATTGAGAAACCTTCTTTTGACTCCATCTTACGACCTCCTAAGAGCACCATCTGGAAATATACATTCAATCCTAATTCACGGGCTGCCCAAAACTACAATATCGTAGAAGATTTGGCCCAAGCCCCGTGTGCCATGTCCGCCTTAGAAGTTCTACAACACTGTCCCAACCAACGTAGAATGCTCTTAGCCGCTATCGGTGCTTTTGATCCTGAGTCATCAAACTACTTCACRTTTAATCTGGATGATCACCAACCGCGACTCTCCCACCAGCTAGCTTTCCAAATCGATGTGGTTGTTCACAATCAACAAATCCACTGGACTATCCTGGATGAGGGAGCCTCTACCTGTGTCATGTCTCTAGCCTATTGGAAAGGCTTGAAATCACCTGCCCTCAAAAAATCCGCTACCATGTTACGYGCCTTCGATGGACGAGGTTTTCATCCTCACGGATTATTACAATCCTTAGCCATTCAGTTGGGCGGAAAAACTGTTACTTTTGACGTCGAGGTGGTCGATGCTCCCCTCGATTACAACCTATTACCCGGAAGAAGTTGGTTCTACACCATGACTATCATTGCCTCGCCGGTGTTTCGATGTGTACAATTCCCCCATCAAGGAAAAATTGTTACTGTCGATCAGCTTGATTTCTGTACGCCCGACGCTCGCATCCCTGCTACCAACAACATTCCCTTTTTGGGAGACCACCCAGTTACGTATGAAAGCGTTGGTGTTGGCTTATTGAAAGATTCTAGTCTCATGGGTACTTTCCCTACACCACTTCCACCTACCGTGCATCATATTTCCGTCGTCAATATGATCTCGACTATGCCTTATCAATCCTTGGAATCATCTGACCCTTGGATTGTACCTATTCCACTATAATTCGATGTGCTCGGTGACACTATGCCACTCAACCCATCCGAGGCCGCATACGTAGCTATCCAATCAACCTCTCCCTCTTCAAACACTTCACATTCATTGGCACCCGATGCTTACTCGGTGCCCTCATGGTTGGATTCCCTGTTGTCTGTCATTGATTACATTTCCCAAATTTTTCCTTCGAATGAATCTATTATGGAAATGCTTAGCATTGACGATCTGCCCTGGGATGATAACCACCATCGATCCTATTTTCTTCCACCTTTGGAAGAAATCCACCAAGACATCCGATCTGTCCTCCCTCCCGATGTTACCAAAGCTCCGCAATCTCCCATCCTCACACAAGATACTCTCTCTGAGGGGAACATGGGTAACATCTCTACTACGATCATGATTGACATTTCAATCAAAGAAGGTGTCGTGGAAAACATCAACCTTGGTGCTAATTGTACACCTGACGAAGTGGTTTCTTACACTGCTTTATTCAAGTAATTTTGCGATGTCTTTGCATGGAGCTATGAGGAAATGCCAGGAATCAACCCTTCAATCGTTGTACACGAAATCAAAACCTACCCTGATGAAAAACCGGTTCAATAGAAACTCAGCCCGGTTCATCCCAAGAAAATCGCAGCTATAAAGGCAGAAGTTGAAAAACTTCTAAAATCTGGCTTCATCTATCCCGTCCCTTTAACCGAATGGGTCTCCAACCTTGTTCCGGTTGCTAAGAAACAAGGGACCATCCGTGTTTGCATTGACTATCGAGATCTCAACAAAGCTTGTCCTAAGGACAACTACCCTACGCCCTTCATCGATCAAATTATCGATAATTGCGTGGGGAGCGTGATCTTCTCTTTCATGGATGGTTTTTCTGGATATAACCAGATCAAAATCTTACCCGCTGATCAACACAAGACAACCTTCATCTTCCCTTGGGGTAATTTCGCCTACCGAAAGCTACCTTTTGGCCTTAAAAATGCTGGTGCTACTTTCCAGCGAGCCATGTCGTATGATTTTCATGACATCAAACATATAGCAGAACCGCATCTCGACGATTTACCCGCACATTCGCTAAATCGATCCGATCACATTGATCATTTATGAGTGATTTTTCTTCGATGTCGGTTCTACCGTATCCATATGAACCCACACAAATGAATTTTCACTATCAAATCTGGTCGACTCCTCGGTTTCATTGTCTCCAAAGATGGGATCAGGGTGGATCCCTTAAATATAAAGGCCATCTTAGCCTTACTTCCACCTACCAATTTAACCCAACTCCAAAGTTTGCAAGGCAAAGCCAACTTTCTTCGTCGTTTCATCTGCAACTATACCGAGATCACTAAAGGATTTATGTGGTTACTGCAAAAGAACGTCCCTTTCATCTGGGATGATGCTGCTCAATGGTCATTCGACGCCCTCAAGCACGTTTTGACCCACGCACCTTTTTTACATCCCCCTGAATATACAAAGGATTATATCCTTTACTTGGTCGCTTCTACCTCCACCATCGCCATGGTGTTAGTTCAAGAAGACCCCAACAGCGAAGAACATGTGATTTATTATCTGAGCAAGAGTTTATCTGGACCCAAATTCAGATATTCGCATGTTGAGAAACTGGCTCTGGCAGCCGTCATCGTTGTCCAAAGGTTCTTTCACTACATCTTATTACGCACCACCACGGTAATCGCAGACTCCAACCCAATGTATCACATCTTGACACATCAAGTACTTGGGGGCAAATATTCAAAATGGATCATTATTCTCCAAGAATTTGATCTCGAGTTTACGAAGGCTAAAGCCAAAAAATCCCTTGTGTTTGCCAAGCTCATCTGTGCTCTCCCCCGTGCAAATGAAAACATTGAACCTAGAGACTCTCTCCCCAATGAATCTCTCTTCCTCATCAACATCTTTGATCCTTGGTATGGAGACATTCTCCTATACCTCCAAACCCAACGTTTTCAGCCCAACATCTCTCGCGAAGAGCGTCGATGCATTCGTCACCACTCTCGTCGTTATCTCATCCTCGACGACACTTTGTATCACCGTGGTATTGACACCATCCTTCGGCAATGTCTGATTCACGAGGAGGCTGAACGCGTTTTGAACGATTGTCACCTTGGCACCTGTGGCAGCCACCTCTCTAGGATGGCCACAGCCCAAAAAATCCTACGTGCTGGCTACTTTTGGCCCTCGATTTTCAAAGATTGCATCGAGGTTGTCAAAAAATTCCCACCTTGCCAAATATTTAACAAGAAGGCACGCACCCAACCTATGGCGCTGCACCCTATTATTTCCATCAGCCCCTTTTCCAAGTGGGGCATCGATTTCATGCAGTGTAAGCCTACCTCAGTCGGGGGGCATGGTTACATCATCGTCGTCGTCGACTACTTCACTAAATGGGATGAGGCTATGCCTACCTTCCTGAACGATGGTCGTACTGCAACTCTATTCCTCTTCAACCACATCATAACTCGTTTTGGTGTACCACGTGCCATTGTCACTGACCATGGTGCACACTTCAAAAACCAGATGATAAGCGAGTTACATGTCAAATTGGGTTTTCACCATGAAAACTCATCCCCTTACTACCCTCAAGCAAATGGACAAGTTGAGGCTATCAACAAAGTCCTAAAAACCATGATCCAATGCATGGTAGGGGAAAACAAAACATCATGGCATTTACAATTGTTCTCCGCTCTCTGGACCTATCGTACCTCTGTGAAAACTTCAACTGGATTTACTCCTTTCCAGTTGGTCTATGGCATTGAAGTCGTCCTACCAATTGAGTATAAGATTCCATCACTCAAACTGAAAGTAGAACTCCTGCCCCATACTTCTGTTGAAGAAGAACGATTTTTATATCTATCCAAACTGGACGAAACGTGTCGCGATGCTGCTCTCGCCAATGAGGCACATCAGAAACGAATCAAGAGTCAATATGACAAATCCATCCACCCTCGGGTTTTCGTAGAAGGAGACTTAGTCCTCGTTTACGACCAAGCTCAAGATAAATTGGGGACAGGAAAGTTAGAACCTATGTGGCACGGTCTTTACATCGTGAAGCGTGTTCTACATAGAGGTGCCTACGAACTAGTAGATCATGATGGAATTTCCCTGGGAGAGCCCCGAAACGGGTTTTACCTTAAAAAGTACTATGCCTAGATCACCTAGCATTTGTACTTTCTACATTATTGTATTTAGTTTGGTGTGTCTATTTCTTTCGCATGCTCGATTCTTTACTGTTGACACTCATGACTGTGCCTGTGTTTTCATGCGCAGATGATGTCTTCCTTTCCTATCTTTTTTGGGTTCACGGATGGCGCTAGCTGACATACCTGGAACATTGCTTCGGTAGCATGGGTTATTTACCAATTTGACGAGGTGGTGAGTTCAGGAGGTATCTTCTTAGGACCAACAACCGACAATATGGCAGAATATCACGTTTTCATTGGACTATTGACCCAAGCCTCCTCTCTAGGCATTTCTCGGATCACTATTTACTTAGACTCCCAACTCGTGGTCTATCAACTCAACCGTATCTACACTATCTGTAGTCCTATCCTGCTACGTCTACACTTACAAGTTCATCGTCTTGAACGAATGTTCGATTACATTGAATATAGACACATTCCAAGAGAAATTAATAGTGTTTCGGATGCATTAGCTAATTATATCATGGATCGGTATCTTTCCCACATATAAGATTTAAGGAAAGAAAAACTGTACATTACATGTAAATTAAAACACATCACAAACATCATCATGTACAAATCATCGACATCATAAAAAACTTGAAACTGTATATATATATATATATGGTGTGACTGAAATGTTTGTATTACATCAAAAAGTAGGTAGAAGAGAAAAATACTGGGTCTTTCCACCCATACAATGTCGCCTGACAAGGCATACAAAAACATGATCACGAGAGAGACTCTAATCTCCCCGCGCTACGTTGTGTTGTGAGTAACACACTACTGCGCGCACTACGCACCCCAATAGAGAATTAATATTCTCTAGTACTCCTACAGTGTACCTCTGCAGATGTAAAGGTACTTCCCCCCTCCGCAGAGGAGGGATACCCATCGTAAAGCCTTGGAGGTTCCTCTCAACCTCCCGGAGACCTACTGCTGGTACTACCAGATCTACTGCAACCGGGGCACCTCCGCGACATCCTGGTACTAGTATATCAGCCGGGAGCACTGCTCCCTTTTCTACACGTTGAAAACATACATCTGTTAAAACTCTTCTACGTACCAAAAAAATATACATACATCAAAAACTTAAAAAACAAAAACTAGACAAGGTATGGCTCAGTCTCTTACCCGACTCATCCCAGTCTTCCCCCGCGGGCAGAATCAAGTCCATGCTCCCGCGAAAATCTACATCAACATAAGGGAAGTCCTCTATCCAGAGGTACTGTCGTCTCATCCAGGCAAAGAAATCGCCAGTAAAGTGGAACTCTGAATCCAAAACTAGCCTTGGAGATAGATTAGTCCACCTCTCCATCCTAGGTTCATCCACTGGTCGTACTGCCAGTGCTATCTGAGGCTGCATCTGAGGGATGCACTCTAGGAAAAATGAGACCAAAAATGAGCCATAGCCAAACTGTTTCTGTCCAGTCCTGCATCGTGAGATCTGTTCCTTCACATTTCGAAGAAACGTTGCACTCCAGTTGAACAGTGTTGGTTCCAAACACTGAACATCGTAAGCCACCTGAGATCTTGATGCTAGATGTGCACTCGTACTATCGATCATGCTCGTGATAGAAAATAGTATAGACCGGAGGGGCAACTCTCGAATATCCTTGATAGGGATTCTACCCCCTACTAGTCTTGCTCTCGGGATACAGTGGCGTGCCAGATACATGTCCACTTGCTCGGGTAACACCCTTTGTCCAGTAAAAGATATGGGGACCCCTCTTTTCGAGAGGCCAGTCAAAAAATACACATCTTCTAACTCAATGGTTAAAAGCTGCGTGCCGATACGAAATCCTTGTTCTGCAACATCCCAAAGGCCAATCATATGTTCAACCAATAAAATCTCTTTCTTCATCTTTTGCAACTTGAAGAATTTGAGTAAACCACAAGCTCGCAAGGCAACCCATGTACGAGGACTCCACAAGGCGGCTAGGTCATCCATCTCATGTTCTCTTTCCTTCCATTCAATCATGATTGCCAAAGTTACCTACAAAACAAAAATAAATAAAGAAAATCATTATTCCCACGTTTTGGCAATTTCGGAAATTTTCAAAAGCTATTTAAAACATGAAATAAGACCCCCACATCATTTAAAAGTAACCATACACTCCTTATGATCACCACGCCCTCTCTTAAACATGTAACATTCATCAAACAATGATAAAAACGTTTTAAAGATTCAAAACGATTTTGGGGGCTGCGTGGGAACTTGGGAAGATTTTTGTGAGTTCTTTTACTAAAAAACGACCCATCTAATTAACTTCTAGGGTGTTGACATCTTAACCATCCTTCTCTAAAGCGTTTTTTGTAAAAGAATTCCCCTTTTCCATTAATTTTTAAAAGAGGCCGATTTGGTTCTAATTGGGGAGACTTAGGGCTTCGTGTTTTAAAATAAATAATGCTAGGAAAATGGATTTGAAACCATGCGATAGAAAGAGAAAGAGATGGACACCTACCTGGTCCAAACGGCGAGCGAAACGGTGAACCGTAGCTCCGACAGCGAGCAAAACAAGATCTGCTTCAAAATGAGATTCTCCACTACTCCAAAATCCTTGCAAAATGAAATGGTAAATGAAGTTTTCCATGAATGGTTATTTATAAATTTTCATTTTTCATAAGGTATGGTCAATTATGGTTTTTTCTAATAATATGTTGGCTTCGCTAATCCCTGGTTTGTAGTACTGGCATCGCAGGTTTCCTGGCAGTCCTGATGGATTTTTCACCTTGTCGCACTTATGAGAATAGTCTTAGTTCGTTCTCGAGCTCGATAATATGAGAACGTAACCGGGTAAACTTTTATCTCTTTTTCAGACCCGTATGGATACGAACACACGAAAAAGGAACCCCCCTGGAGTCTACTTTAAACTCTTTTCAGACTCTCTAAATATGAAAAGATTGTTGAGTGATCTTGCTTCCTTTCACACTCGTTAAAAGGTCAGAAAGGGTGTCTTTCGAGCGATAGTTTAACCTTTTTTCGATCTCGCTGGACTACTATACGAAAAAGGAACTGAGAGAGTTCTCTTTTAATTGTTTTTCCAAACTCTATAATCCCGAAAAACCTTCGAGTTTTCTATCTTTGGACTCGTTAAAGCACATATCGACAAGCCCATATGGGACCGAACCCTTACTTCTTCCGGTTCGTTAAACAAAGGAAGAGGAACTTACTGAAGGTGATTTATATCGAGCATGTGTTATCCTCCTCGAGCTCATTAAATCAAAAAGAGATACTCATCTATCTGGATGGGGGAAAAATTGAAAGGAGCAAGCCAAGCAGTCTCTTGAGAACATCGTCCAACACTTCTTAGAGTCGCCCTTGAACACGACACTTTGCCATTTTGCACGTATCATAATCCGCTGAACCTCTGCACTGAGCCAATCCTCTGAGTTCCTTTCACTCCTTTGGGTCACCCGACACAAGTCACGATACCCATTGCATAGTTTTGGTCCATGTCATGTTTTGTTGTTGTGCCTCAGTGTTCAAGGGAAGTATCCGCCTCGAGAGTCAGCCATCCCAAGTATCTTGCCTCAAGACCTGTGTCAGTCTATGTTCGTTTGATCTACCAATTACATCTCCATGACCGTTTCATGTTGTTGATGGGGGATACATCAAGGCCCTCCCTCGACGAGTCTATTCCTATCGACGTCAACACATTATCCAGGAATCAGACTTAGAAACCAGTTAGTACTTTGGGACCTGCATGCCTCAATGGCAGGCTTCCTCACATTCGACAGTAGGTTTACATCATTAACCTCTAATCGAATGATTCCATGAGTGTTTGACTTCAGCTCATCTATTCACACTCACTGGAATGTACTAGGGTACCTTGGGAATCATTGATATTAATGGTGATCTCCCTCGCACTTGTTAACGGTTCACACCATTGACCGGTAATCAAGTGGTTTATGCCATGCTCGACATCAGCACATCTATTCGCATGGTCAGATTCGTACCATATTGGGATTGGTAAGAAGACCCTGGGTTGAGCAATCACTTTGATATGTGCTTTGCCCAGGCTGCGAAGGAGTTTTTATTGGACAAAGAACACATACACTGTTACATAGATCCACGTTGTATTGGTCGTGGCTATGTCTTGTCATTTCGTAGATCCACTGTGTATTCTTCGTGGCTATAATCAGTCCGAGTCATCAGAGTATAGATCCACATTGTATCTTTGGTGGCTATACCTTTTTTATCAATACAATTATGGATCCGCAGTGTATTTTATGGCGGCCATATCCTGCTAAGTCTTGATCACCCAAGCATAGGTATGCCTGCCTTGGGTTTTGAATTATGTCATGATACTTGTTGGATGTTTGTGTGCAGCTTCTGTCAGGTCCTCCGAGTCTATACCCTTGCTTGGGCATCTACAAAGTGTTTCAGTTATCAATTGACATCTTCTAACTTCATACTTTGGGGGGCAATCTGTTACACGTCAAAATTACTCAGCTGGATAAGTGTCGCATGTTCCTCTCAATTGTCATAAGTGTCGCATCTTCCTTACAACTTTCACAAGTGTCGCAAGTTGGTCACAAGTGTCGCAAATGATGTTCGAACATACTGCCATGTCGACGACACTAAGGAGACACTTAAAACATCTTATATGATTGATTTGAAGAAGGAGAACTGGTTTACTGAAGTCAAATGACTCTTAACACCTGAACAGAAGAGCTCTGAAACAAAGGTTTTGGGGGGGAGCGCTCCCCTATATTAGCTCTAGGAGCCTTGGCGCTCCCCTACAAGGCTTCAGGGAGCGTTATAACGCTCCCCTACCCCCTCTGAAGGAGCGCTACTCATATTGAAAGCGTTGGCACTCCCCTAAAGATTACCAGGTAGTGCTACAACAATCTGATGCCCCTTCTAAGGGAGTGCTTCCTAATCTGAGGAAGTAGTTGGCCTGTTGAGGAGAATAAGGGGAGGATATTTCGAGTTTAGGAGGCAGTTGTGTTCGAATTCTTGGTTTCATCAAGAGATCCCTGATCTAAGGAGGAAGTTTCCAACTTGTTCTAAAGATAACTCAAGAGGTTAAGCTCCTCCTAACCTATAAAAGCAGGCTCTATGATGATGGAAAGGGAGAATCACACCAAACTTATGATATCATAAGTGGTGCTGGAACAGAGATGAAGGAGAAGAACTGCTGGTATGAAACTTATGATCTTGAAGAAAACACACAGTCAGCCAAAGGAGAGTGATCAGTGAAGTTGTTTTTACCCAGGTTGTGGATCTTTCAGGCAAGGGTTAGACGAAGAGGACTTGACGAAGCTATCGCATACGCATCTACGATTGTAAGTACTGTTGTCGTTATTCTCATCAATATGACATGCTTGGCCTGTTTCTTTCTAGTTTGTGTATAATGTCACATGAACTTATCATTAATTGATAGATCTATTTTCAAGCTAATATCAATAGAGTAGGAAGTGGTCGTATCTGGTTTTGTCCACAGAATCCAGTGAGAAGCAAAGGATCAAAGCGCAAATAGGAGAATGCAGAGACAAACATCGATAAAAAGGTACTTCTGTTATCCTTCCTTCCCGTGTGTTAGCTTGGATAGATTTGAAAGGAAGTCAGTGTCCACGTTAAGCATTTTCTGTCTAGAGTTAGGGTCAAGCTCTTAGAGGCGATCTACCTGTCCGTAGGGAGATTTTCCTACAATAGTGGGAATACTTACACCGTGGTTTGTGTTTTCTTCCCTTTTGGGAAACTTTCTAGGTTGACTACCGAAGAGACTTTTGGTCAAATCCTAACAACGGACTCTACCTAAAATACTACCACGCATGAGCCGTAAGGTTGTGTGATACCTTTTACATATTGTACAATACATGTTTTTTTTTTCAAGTTTTGTATTCAGTATCACCTCTTATTTTCTGAAGTTTTCTATCTATATTAGATCTATTAACTTCTGAATGAGTGTTATTGGCCTTATATGCAGGATCTTGGAGACATTTTTATTTGACATTTTGTTCATTATATCGATCGGTTATGACAGGTATTGACCTCGAAAATGACATATAGGTTAGGTGATATTAAGCTTCCCTACTTGCATTTTTGCATTATCTATTTCCTGGTTCTTTTGGCCTTAGGATCGACCCCATTGAATTGTGACACTAACCTTCCTTGTTGATAAGTGTGTCATACTTTATGTGGTAGATCCTTCCTTCCATGGGCATCCTAGTTAGAACCTTTTTTTCCATTTGGTGCCCATGTCAAAGTACTTCATAGGCATGGGAGTCCTTTTAGTCCCACCATGACTTTGAAATGAAGTTTTCTTCTTCTTCCTAGTCATGATTCTTGGCCTTTCCTATGTGACTCCCTAAGAGCATGGTTTGTTGTGTTTCAAACTTGCTTAAACTTTGAAAGAAACATCTAAAGACAAGTCATTTATTATTTTCGGTCTCATCTGGATTACTTGAGAAAAGAAGCCCCCCTGGAGTCTTCTTTAAGCCCTTTTCATACTCTCTAAAATTGGAAATATTTCCGAGGGATCTTGTTTCCCTTCATGCTCGCAAAACTTAAATTTGAAGGCATATCTGTGCAGCGGTATTTTACCCCTTTTTCGATTCAGATGGCTAATTTTATGAATAAAGGTATTCTCTAGGAACTTTGGTTCACTAAAAGAGTATTCTCAGGTGTAAGTTTAACCCTTTTTCGGGCATGAGGGACTAAATTTTCGAAAAAGGAACATTCTCCTTGGTTTTGGTTTATCTCTTTTTCGGGCCTTGGAGATTACTTACGAAAAAGGAACCCCCCCTGGATTCCATATTTAAGCTCTTTTCAGACTCCCTAAATATGAAAATATCGTCGAATGACCTTGTTCCTTCACACTCGCAAAATTGGTCCAGAAGAACATCTACTTGGCATGAGTTTAACCCTTTTTCAAGCCAATATATTATTGCGGAAAAAGGTATTCCTTGGGAGATTCGTCTTGCCGGGAGAGTTCTCCTTAGTTATATTTTATACTTTTTCGGGCTAAGGAGACTAAACTTAGAAAAAGGTTGTGAGTCCATAGTTAATCTCTTTTCAGACTCCTTAAAATTGAAAAGATAGTCGAGTGATCTTGTCTTTGTCACACTCATTAAAACGGTTTTGAAAAGACGTCCTTTTGGTGCAAGTTTACCCCTTTTTCAATATGATTGGACTAATTTTGAAAAAGGTACTCCTCGGAGTCTTCTTTTTCATTTTTTCAGAATCTCTAAATGTGAAAAAACCACCGATCTTTCCTTCTCTGGGATCGTAAAATTTTACATGGAAGGATTCTTGTTGTGTCATGCTTAATCACATTGCGGGTCTCATCTTTGTGTCTTTTTCCTAATGCTAGCTCCATGTTTCTCTCAACTGAACCTTTAAATAATTCTTATACGTAAGCCTTGCAACAATTTTTTCCTTTTGCGATCCGACACCTTGACCCATGGAGGAATTTTCCTTGAGTGTCCTTATCTTGCACAAGTCTCCTTGCCTTGAGAATCAATATGTTCCATGCGCTTGGAACCAATTTTCTTGCTCGTGAAACTCGTTCCTCCTTTGTAACGTAGCATTCTTTTTTTCTTTTTTAATCTCGTTTAAAAATTGAAAAAGACAAAAAAATCAAATATTCCAAAAAGGGGGGATGGGAAATATACATTCTTTTTTTGGCAACAAAGATAGGCGCCCTTGGAAAAAGCACATATTTCTATTTGTTCGTAAAGCATTGGGATCTATTATGACCTTAGGAAGTTGTTCTCACTACATAGATGTGCGTCCTCCTCCATTTGGTTACTCATCCAAACATATGGAGAGTTTTTGGTGCCTCCTTCATCACAAACTTATGTCAATGTTACACTCCCTGAGTCTGATCATCTTTTGTGTTTTTTTTCGAAGAGAATTTTTATCCAACCTGAGTCAGCCTTTCTATAGTTTGTCTCTTGAATTTCATGATTCGACCATCCCGTGAGTCCAGTCAATTCCAAACTCAAAATCGACGAAGTTCTCTGCATGATCATCGAGATCCTCTAGTCTTTTCCCGACGACTTGTCAAAGACATCAGGGTAGTGAGTCTTACACTCCCATTGTATTCCTACTTGAGTTTTGAATATCTTGAATTTTTTCGAGCTATGAAGTTTTCATATCCAACCGCAGGCGTCACTAGATTCTTGAAGATGCATATTGTACTTGTATATCTTTGACTGATTTTGAGAAGTAGATCCATTGTGTATTGCTCGCCGCTACAATTTATACATTTATATGGCATATATATGCAGTGTACTTGATTGGAATCCATGATTACTTCATCTTGAGCATGGGTATGCCTGCCTTAGAGAGATAATTGTTGTTTTGTAGATGGCACCTCCTGAACTATGGTCCCGGGCTCACTCTATTTTGTGCATTCCATCTAGTGAAGATATTGTAATGTATTTCGGCCATCAGTTGGTCTTATGAATTCACACATTAGGGGGCATCTGTGATAGCCCTAAAATTCCCTACTTATGCATAGATGATATTGGTCTTTCTACTTGCACAATTTGTCAAATCACTGCTGAGGAACTCTATTTAAAAAAACATTTTTTGGAGCATGTACATTCCCTGCTGCACTACTGCCTATGTACATACGCTTGTTGCATGCTAGAAAACCTGCGTACATATGCTATCTTCATACTAAAAAACCCACATTTACCTCCAAAAGTTGCAAAAAATAAAAAGTTGCAAGGAATTCAGCATAATTAATGAGCTACTAAGGTTTCCTAACCAATTCACCTACTATAGCCCATCCCCAAACCAAATAACTATCCTTTTGTCAGATAAAAAGAGGCCTTGGGGTATCATTCCAACATCAAGCATTAGAACAATGAAACTCTGCCCAAATACCTTTTCCCTCCTTGCCCAAGTATTTTCAACCCCTTCTGAGTTTCCGCCTCAACATCCCCTCTCTATCCTTTTCTCCTATACAATCCCTTCCCTTCCCCTGAAGTGATAAATTGATTGTGAGAGAAATATTTGGGATAGTGCACTTGGAGAAATATTAAGAGGATCTTGGACTAGGTTCGTAGGAGCGTCGACCTACAAAGGTTGTAATTTTCGATCTTTGCATTTGAATAAAAGAATGTTTTTCCTATCCCAAATGATATCTTTATGTTTTTCATTTGATTTATGCATGATGGTTTATATCTAACCCTAATCTTGAATAGTAGAGATAGAATATTTGTAGCGTTGATTTCCTAAGTGTTTTTGCATGTCATCTTTGGCAGGAGACTTGCATCCTGAGAGCTACAAAGCTGGAGGTGGTCTACATCAAATGTTGGACTAAAGGTACTACTTTTGACCTACTTTCGTATCTCTTTCTGTTCATCTATTTAGAGTGTTTGGGGTAGTTTAGGAATTAGATTGTATTTTAAGGGAGATCATAGCTATGACTATACTTTGACCCTGGTATAGTAATAGGAGGATTTTCCCCGCTAGCAAGACCCTCAAATATGAATACAACCCTAGAAATATCTATAACGCTAAGAAGGTATTATAGGGTTATCTCTGCAACCAACTTTGCATGACCTCGTGCTTAACTCCGGTGTGAGCGGAGCCTCCCGACGTCACTAATTACACAATGGTTTTCACCACTCCATGGTCAAACACATATGTTTAGTTTAATAATCTTAGAGCAGTTTACTCACAAAATCCTATTCCAAGGCCCTATGTCCTATACTTGTTTGTGTACCCTGAAAAATAAAATTGTTTCTAATCAATTTTAATTAATCAACGTTAATTTTAATGGCTTCTTCTTACTCAAGAGGTGTGGTCGTGAAAATGATGGTATTACGACTCAACATATAAAATAGGCGAATATAAAAACAATGTTAAGTATTAATCTTGAATTATAAAGAGATAGTATGTGTCTAAATGCAACTTTTCAATGCAATGTCTACAATTTCATTGAAATGCAATCTCTCCACATGTGTCAAAATCAATGTAAAATAATCAAAAGAGAAAATTCCATAATGCAACATGAGATTTTTTTTTTGTATTTTCCATATAATGAAAATAAAATGCAAGGACTGAATAACAAATTCATATATAGACCCTACTACAAGCAAAAAGAGACAATCCAAGCAGGATACCAATAAGAAAACACTCAGAACAATGTGCAAGGACAACCAATGAAAAAATGATAAGAAAGAATACCGCCCAAAAATTCACAATAAGAAGGTTTCCTACCACTCTATAAGCAATTAACAGTCAGGACAGAGACCCAAGAAGACTTAGCAACCAACCAAACTCACCCATCAAACACCAAACTCACCCAACAAGGCTAAAGAGATTATGTACATGATTGTTTGAGAAAAAATCATGTATGTACACGCCCTACATGAGGACAACTTTCGTATGCACATGTCTGTCAAGGGAAAAACCACATATATATAGTAAAACACTGCCAGGGAAAGGTTTAAGCCAAGAAACTCAGATGCAAAGTAAAAATAGGTTGTCAAGAAATCAGGCAACAAAGAAACCCAAGATAATAGAGAGAAAATCAAGAAAAACACTCCAAACCCCCAAAAAGAAGATCAATCCTCAGTATGGTCTCCAATTCTGTTACGAGGAAAATATCTCTATGGCATGGGGTAAACCACAATAGAAGGAATGAAACGTAGAAATCAACTCTAATCCCAAGTATACTATATAAATGAAATGCTAACAAGACAAGGCCAACATCCTACCTCATTTGGACGTTCGATGAAGACCACTGTTGAGCACGCAACTCAAATATTTATACCTGCAACTTGTCCTCAAAAACCAAGATATGCAAGCATATGGTGATAATATATAATGTTAGCATACGTATTAGCATAATCCATTAACACACATGAAAAATACACCCATGGAATAATAATTCAAATATTTGCAAGATATCAATTGGACGAGAAATCTATTAAAATAATCAACAGAAGTATATTGGTGACAAACTTCTATAATGAAACATATCCGAACCAAGAAACTAAGTCCTTCCAACTAGGCCTCCACCACCTCAATCCTCCACCAAAGGCAAGCTCATATAAAGGAGACAATGATATTCTCCATCAGAAAGAAGGAAGAGCTTGGGGGTTGAACAAGGGGTTCATACTTTCAAGGATAAAGGGATGTAGACTCAATATGAAGTGAAATTTCTCTAGAGTGTCATTGCTATCAAAGTTGAATTATCCCCCTAATTCTTGGATATGGATCAATTTATAGCCTTCAAATGGAATTCAAGGGCCGATTCATAGTGTTTCCAGTATATAAAAGGTCAAGGATCATGGATCTCGTGACATGGCATGGGAACCCGACATAATTTTTAATTTTGAGCACCAAACCCGATGTACGCAGGCTGTAGTGGAGCAACCTGCGTATACTCTTGTTGTCTAACTGATAGGGTGCATATATGTGGAAAAATGTTATTTTTTGGCTCTGAGAGGTACAAAAGGGGACTTCAAGTATACATAGGGAAATGGAAAGGCCATCCAAGCAAGTTTCATGTGGTGAGGAAAAATTTGTTGTAACAGATGTCCTCAAAAATAGGCCTTAAACAGAGGTTTTCTAGAGAGAAGACTCCTTGCATCCAATTAATAACAACTAGGGAATCCCCAAATATTTGAAATTTTACAACATCTTTTCCAACCACAACAAAAAGAGTTAACTTTAGAGCCATCAATTCATCTATTTTTGTGGTAGGAAGGAAAGTCCCCAATACTTTAGTCCTTTCCTCAACTTCCCACTCCATGCTCACTTTTCCAACCTACAGAAACCACAAGATACTATAAACTTACAATATGGATATAAATAAAGGTGGAACAACTAGAAACAAAAGGGCTATTGAATTGAATATTTCATTAGATACGCATGAAACTCTTCTTAAGTACATTGGTGGCATGCATTCTTATTTGAGACATACTTTATTGATGTTTAACCCCAGTAACTTGGATGATGTATGTGTTCAAGCCACACATTTAGAAGCTAGGGGGAAGCATGCTAATGATACTTTTGTGAAGAAATCAGCTAAGTTTGATAGCAAACAGAAAGGTAAATATTAGGGGAAAAAGAAGATGGCTACTGTTAAGAAAGAGGGTGAAAAGCCTACATGTTCGCATTGTCATAAGGGACATGATGTCTCTAAGTGCAGGAAACTTCATCCGGAGTTAGGGCCAAAGAAGTACGAAGGAAACAAAGATAAAGGCAAAGAAAAAGCTACTATAGTAGTTATTCAAGACTTGGGATCTGACTCAGGTGATGAAACGAAGTTTATAGCTGTCGGAATCCAGGGTAAGAATAAAGGTATCTCACTTCCCATTCATGCAAATTCAAGTCCTAATGCAAGTACAAATCTGCCATTTACTTCTAAGAAAAATGATAAGAAAAGAAGTGCACTATTTCATGTTCGTGTCATTTCAAATCACACAAAGATTGATACATTGTTTGATAGTGGTTCACAAGTAAATTTAATATTAGAAGAAGTGGTTAAGAAACTGCATCTAGTTACTATGCCTCATGAAAAACCCTATCCTCTTGGTTGGGTTACTAATGATACACGATTGCAAGTTACAAAGAAATGTG
>ML783786.1:274365-295606 GCA_009831015.1 Picea engelmannii
CTCCTATGATCATGGATGAGGAAACTAACATGCAGATTCCTTCAGTTGATGATATGGCACCTGAATATATGAATGAGTTGCAGGATGATGTCATTCTTGATAGAAATGTAAGGACTTCACGAAGGGGGAATGTTGAGTACCTTTGAGTGGGGCTTAAAGGTATGCATCCTAGCAAAGCAAGATGGATGGAGATTGGAAAAGTGAGGGAGCTATACCCTCACTTACTTGCAGAGTGATTCAGGCTTTTGGAGGTCCAAAATATCTCCAATGGGGAGGAATGATCCAGGGGGTCATTCCTCATGAAATTTACACTGATCCAAATAAAGGAGAAAAATGGTACAATGGCAGTGAAGTGGCAATGCATACATGGTTTTATTAAAGCTATTGGTTATGGTTTAAAAAAACATATAAAATCAAAGCTTAGCTTTATACCATGGTTCGGGATGAGTCACAAAAGTTAGACTTAACCATATACTATGCTATGTCACATGGTGCGAAATAACTAGACTTAGTATATGTTTTCAACACATCCAATGTATAGCTAAACGGTTCATTGCAACGTCGACGACATTTGTAACATGGAGTGCGCAGTTAGTGGCATAGTCATTGCATGGTGCAGTAACATTCCATAACCGTTTAGAGTTGGGTGTGCAGTTTGTTCAAACAATTAGTTGTAACATCGGGCGGTTGCAACATTTGGTGGATGGTTTGGTGCACAGTTTATCTGGCGGTTATGCCATTCGGTGCAACGTTTGATTTGGCGGATCACATATATAGAAGAGTTCTAATATGGTTCAATGAATGGTGAATATAACATTTGGTACAACTGTTGCAACATTTTGGTGGGCGAGTCGAACCCGTGATCGATCCTAATCAGTATGATACTAGCCACTAAATCCGGAGTTTCAGCCATATTTAGAACTCAACATTTTATCTTTTTGTAATCAAAAATCTCACAGAGATGAAATCAAATGCGCCAAAGTCAGGATTGAACTCTCGACCTACAACTTTATAACCAAGGGTTTCAGCCAAAGCGAGGGACAGAGACAGAGGACGGAGGAGAGTTCTGTTGTAATTTGTCCAGCATTCCGTTTGTACAGCTGCTGAATTTGTTTTTACAGAGATGGGGAATAGAAGAGAGCGTTTTGCTGCAAATTGTTCAAATGTTGTTTCTTTCTGAAGTCGACCATTCTCTGTATTAATTGGCTTCTTTGTCTTTTGAAGGCCATTTTATAATTTTCAAAGAGGAGGTCTTGAAGGCTTATGTACAGCATACTGTTCTATTGCCGAAGTTGATGTTCAGAGATTCCATAAATATTTTGTACCATTTTAAAAGCCATTAATTGGATCGGTACCCATTGGAGAGGGACCCAGAGACGTAGCCTAGTGAAGGGGGTGAACTCCGTTAACAACTTCTGTGTTTGTGACTATCTTTTGCTGTTCTCGTTTTCTATTTCTCATTCCTGTTTCAGTTTGCTGTTCATTCCTGTTTTTTTTAAGCATTCAATTGATGATTAATGCTATTCCAGGAATTAAGTAAAACTGATAAATGCATTCTTTTAAACTTTTAATGCACACAAGTTGAGATCTGACAGATCAATCATATTTGTTAGATTGCAATTGACACCAAAGTAACATGGTAGCATCTCCATGAAATATTTCCCTGCGATGCCTTTTTTGTAAGGAGGTGCTTGTTAAATATCTGTTGTCCTATATCCTCTTTATTGCTTGTCTAATCATCCATTTTTCCCCAAATATGACCCCTTTCCAGTCAAGGAGGGGCATAAAGAGTAAGGAATATTCAACTGCCATCCTTTCTAAAAATCATTAGGATACCTTACAACCCCACAGGACATGTTAAATTATATTACAATTCTAGCATATCAAACAACAAAAATATTTAAATTTAGAGTGATGCAACATCTCTTTAATTTCATTCTAACATCATTTTATGGTCCATCTAGGCTTCTTTCTTGATTTCTTTGATTTTCATGATCTCTTTCTAGCTGTAATTATTTTTTGAAGAATTATGATAATAAATCAGTGCCCAACTAAAGAGGACCATCTTCAAATTTCTTCTCCTACTTATTTTTTACCTCCTCTTCTTGAATTCAAAGGAGTCCCTCCTTTCCTTTCTATTAATGTTTCCAACCCTTCAACCTTGTGCTCCCCCAAAAACTTATTTTGTTTTTTAAACTTTTGCTTTGTTTCAGATACAACAGTGACTTTCTTTAGCCATTTTTTGTTCCTTAGATTGTTCTTTTGAATATTTTGTCATGTTTCCTTCCTCTTATAGTTGTATGGATAGGGTGAATGATGTTATTTTATTTCTCTTCAATAATATAGGTGTAGTCCCACATTACCTTCTGCCTTTTTCTACTGCCTTCCTTTTCAGTTAACTTGTCTTTAAGGCCTCTTGATTTTCCTTTTTTAGAGTTTATTTCCAGATGGAAGTGTTTCAAAATGGATTCTTGCATGTCAGTGATATATTTTCAATCTACTTCTTGCTTCTAGGGATGATTAGGTTTCTATAATTTGAGGCAAGATGACAGTCCCTTCTCCTAGAACGTGTGCACAATTACTAGTATATTGAGCTATTGTCTTGTCTTTATTGAATTTTAAAACCTCTAAAAAAAATCCCCCTAAGGTATTTCACATGGTTTCAAAATATGATCCATGTCATACTTCTTAGGGAAGGTTTGGTATACTCTCCTAAAGAGAGGTTCTTATGGGAGAGTCTTCCAATGGGATGAATCCTAAAACAACATGTCTCCTCTAGTGAACCTTGGGAACCCCTTCAAAAATTGTGCCTCTATCTTGTTGAACTGGAAAAGCATAAAAAACTACCCTATGTTAAGCATGGTTACCAACTTACCTCGGCTTAATCCTGGAGGTTCTAAACTTTTGAATCCATCTAAATATAGTTTGGTATGTAGGTCATAGCTCTAATGATTCATTATATGAATCTTTGACCTTTATGGCTGAGCTACATGATATTCCTAGTCCAAAGGTCCAACTTTATTGTATTCCCTTCCACTCAATGAAAAATGACATTCTCCTCTTGGGTTGAGGGAAATTTCTACTATTTTTAAAGGTCTTTCATTGTCATTGTTGATTTTTGTTGGCAAAGAGAACCTTCTCTCCCCTTTCTTGTCTTGGGAGTAGATTCAAATTTACTGAAATTGGAGATTTTACATACATATCCAATAAAAACTCATACTCTCAGTCTAGACTCTGCAATATTTCTTCCAACATGTTGTCTATAATTCCCCTTGTTGGGTGTGGCTCATGGGTTGATAGGTGTAGCTTTGATTTCAATTTTACTGCATTACTTTCAATTGCTAGTTTGGGGCTCTCTAAATTCTCACCAAGATATTTTCTAGGGGAACTTTAAAAAAATTGCACCTTTGACGCAACAAACATTTTTATGGTTGGAAGTGCTTTCATAAACATGCCCCGAGGGGATTCACTAGGGAATCCCCACCAGGATTTTTTACTCCAGTGGTTTTTTCTTACCTTTAGGTTAACCTAGAGTAAGTAAGGTTTGGAATATTTTCTGTTGAGATTTGGTAGTAAGGAAGGTCTTCCACCATTGTGCAGCATCCTAACATGGTGGAGGATAATGAAGCTGGGTTGAGTTGACTAATTGAATTTTCCTAAATTTTAACTTAAGAAAATTAATTGTTGATGTGTTATATTCTTCAATTGACTACTTGGGCACCTTTCTAAGGTTAAAAGTGAAAATAAATTAAGTGATAGTAGTTTGAGTGATTGACCAATTCTGATCTTCTCCTGCACAAAGTCATCCCTCCTATGAATGAATGACCCAATCGTGGGTCTATTTTCATGAGGAAGGGAGCCTTAGTTGTCGTGTGAGATTCCTCTACATGTTTTGTCTAATAATTTTTTGTTTGATGCAATTTACCATAAGTTTACAACCATATGAATCACGGGTGGTCAAGTGTCTGAGTGAACACATTTTAATGTCAGATATTTCCTCTTTATTGATGGTACTAATCAATGAAGGATATCTGATACAAACACAATTAGATGCCCAAATGTCCATAATAAACCAAAGGATTAGATTGTTGTTCCTCTATTCTTTTCTCATAACTTGATCCCAATTCAAAGGATATTGTGGTCTTGTTTTATGATTAGTTTCATGTCAATGTTGTTATTGTTAACAACAATGTAGTTGATTTTATGCCTTTGTACTATCTAAATTATTTGAGATTTGTTAATTAACATATCAAATTAATATTGGAATGCAAAACATCAAATATGAGTCAACGACAAAGGTTGAAAACCGATGACTACCATTCATATGATGAGATAATAGCCGATGAGAATGATATGTAAAAATATCCATGTCCATGTAAAGATTGTCTTGGTGGAAAGGTGAGGAAAAGAAATGTGATTTATCGACATATGCTAAGACATGGGCATAGTGGTATAAGCCCTTGGGACAACAATTATTATGAAGATATGATAGAAGTGCATTGCATGAGAGATGAAGAGGTACCAAACATTCTTGAAGTGGCACCAAACATCATTGAAGAGACAACAATGTTAGATGAAGGGGTTGAAGTTCATAGAATGTTGAATAGAATGTTGAATGAGGGTTTAAATGATGATTGGGCCAAGTCGATGGAGGATTCTTTAAAGCCTATGTATGCTAATTGCAAGTTAAGTCATTTGACAACAATCCTTCAAATTCTTAACTTGCAAGTGGTGCACGGTTGGACAAATGAGAGTGTAGATGATTTATTGGCATTTTTTAGTCGATTTTTACCACATGACTCCATATTCCCAAAAAAAAAAGGTCAATGTAAAAAAAAAATCACTAAGCTAGGCTTAGGGTATGAAAACATCCACACATCTGCGAATGGTTCTGTATTATTTCAAAAAAATCTTGCGAGTGAGAGAGAATGTCCAAAATGTCAAGAAGGGAGGTATAGACCAAGGTTGAAATCAACTGTGGTTCCCAGAACGGTTCTTTGCCACTTTCCACTAATCCCGTGATTACTCTGAATGTATATGTGCAGAGACATTGTTGAACTTATGCAGTGTCATTCCTAAAATAAGAGCATTGATGGAAAACAACGACATGTGCCTGATTCTAAGATGTGGATGGAATTTGATAATATATGGCCCAATTTTTCCCAAGATCCTCATAATATAAGGTTGGGTTTGGCTCTAGATGGGGTGAACCCATTCTCTAATAAAAGTACTAAATGGTCAACTTGGCTATTTTTTTTAATAAATTATAACTTTCCTCCATGGTTAGAAACTAAACCATTTTTCCTAGTGTTATCATTGATTATACAAGGAAAAAAAAGTGTGACTTCAGATACAATCGATGTTTATTTAGAGCCATTATATGATGATCTAATGGAATTGTGGAAAGGAATTGAAGCAATTCAATTTTTAAGGGATGGTCATTCAATCAAATTCACTTTAAGAGATTCCTTATTGTTTACGATTCATAATCTTCCTACATACGAAAAATTGACTAGTCTCATTGTTCATGGATACCATGGATGTCCTTCTTGCAAATTTAAGGATTTTCTAAGACACTCAAGGAGTTTGCATAAGTGTGTTTATTGTGGACATCATGCTTACCGGAAAAAAGGATCATTCATATCGTCGACAAAAAACACGTTTCAATGGCCAGGAAGAGAATTGTGAAGCACCATTACCAATAATGAGTGAATACATTATCGATAATGTACATAGAAGAATGATGTTTATTGAAAGTGGTGGGATTGTTTGTAGTATGGATGATCCATGTAATGAAAGTGGTGTAAAATGATTGTGCATATTTTATAGGTTTCCATAATTTAAGGATATATCCATCAGGCATACCATTGACTTTATGCATACCTAGAAAAATGTAGCCTATGCTATTATAGAAAATATTTTTGGTGCTTCTGATACTATTTCATCACGTGAAGACTTTCGACAACTAAAGATTTGTCAAAATATTTGGGTCGAAAAATATGATGATGAAAAATATAGAAAACCTAGTGCTCCTTATGTTTGGACAAAGGAACAATCTGCACAATTCTTAAAGTTGATGTCTCAGACTCGCTTCCCCATTGGATATGTAAGTAGTACTGTTAGAAGCCAAAATGACATAAATATCTTAAGAGGCCTCAAGACCCATGAGTATCATGCCATAATTGAGAATATTTTACCTATTGTGGTCAATATATCAAGTTTGGAAATTATAAGGTTGGGCCTAATATTAAAGAGAAAGAGTTTACATGTATTGTATTCTTTGAAATTTTATAGTTTGAGGGAGGAGGTTGTTGAATTCCTTTGTCTATTGGAACGAGAATTTCCAACAACAATATTTAACATTTATATGCATATTTTGATACATCTAGAAAATGAACTAGAGCATTGTGGCCCAATAAGAATGATATGGATGTATCCTATAGAAAGATATATGAAGGTTTTGAAAACATTTGTTTGTACTATGGAAAAACCAGAAGGAAGCATGTCTGAGGGATATTCAATGCAATAGGCCATGGGATTTTGAAAAAAATATATGAAGGATTTTAAAAATGTCAATCGATGTGTATGTGATGATGATGAATATGAGAGAGTTACAGGTGAAGTATTATAAGGAAATGGAAGACGCTTTAAGTTATCACATAAAGGAAGAAGTGTGATACATACCTATGTTCTTCAAAACACATCTTCATTCGATAAGTGGCACAGGTAAAAATAATTTTACACAATAATTTATTTCCTCAATTGCATTTACACATTTATATTATTAATCTTATTATCTTGTAAATTCATATTCTATGTAGGAAATATGAAGAAGAGAATCAAACATGGATGCAACGTCGACCTCAAAAGTGCATACATCATGATTTGATTGGAGGTGATTCTTTTCCAAAATTTGAAGAATGGATTGCCAATGTAGTCAATGATGAAAAAGAAGAAGGTCAAGATATAACAGTGGATGAAAGTGAGCTTTCACAGTTTCCACATATATTGGATATACAGTTTAGTGGCATGTGGGCCTATGGTAGTCATTTAAGAGTGGAAGAAAAGGACAAAGGAAAGGGAAATTGTGATTGTGTTGTTAGTGTTGAATTCCTTCATGAAACTAAGAAGAAATTTTATGTTGGATTCATCCAAGAAATTATTCAAGTTGATTATGGTGAAAATAGTCCAATATTATTAAAATGTAAGTGGGTCAAACCATCTGCAGTACAACTTGATGAGTATGGATTTGTATGTGAAAATATATGACAATTTTTATTAGAGACTATTGAGCCATATGTCTCTCCTCTTCATGTTAACCAATCATATCTAGCTGATGGTGTAAGAAGCTTAGGATGGTCATATGTCATTCAAACAGAGTCTCGTTCAAAACGAAAAATTCATGGAAGTTGTTGATATAATGCATGATGGGAAATATGATAAATTACAAGAAACATTCAAAGAAGTGGTTAAAGATGATGATAGAGTGATTGAAGAATATACTTTGATTACCAACAAAGAGATTGGAAGAGAGAATGTATTTCATGCCTCGGGTGAGGATGATGAATAAAATCAAGAATATGCACACAGGAGCGATCGATATTCTGACCCCTGTGGCAATGTGTATGATTATGATGATGATTCGTCACCTTAAATGGTAAGATTATCACTTAAAATATGGTTATATGTATGGTGTAATTTATTATTAGAATTCATAGATGCTCAATACAATTTGAATATATAGAAATGCATAGCATGTGGTTTAAATTGGAGGCATAGTAACTTACAAAAAATGCTTTACATGTCTTTAGCATAAATTTACTTATTTACTGTTGATTTCAAGTTATATAAGGAACACTTAGGGGCTGATTTTAAGAGGTATTTGTTCTTTAACTTGTGCACTTAATTTTTGAGCACATGCATTAATAAAATCTTAGTTTCAAACGCATATTCTACTATTGTTATGCTAATTCAAGTGGTTGATTTAATACACTATTTTTTATTTGGACTTCAGGATATGAAGAAAAATTCCTTGAGGTGGAAGTTAGATGACAACAATAATGCATAAAATTTGACAGAATATGAGCTCTCTCATAGAGAACATGCGACCAAGAATGATGAATATTTATCGTCTCTTGGTTTGACAAACATGCAAGTTGTTAATCCACTTAAGTAGTATATTATTTGTTTAATAGTGTTTAATATTTTATAGGAATTTTTTTTATGTATATAAGACATAACATGATATTTGTTTTGTTTTATAGACAAGAAAAATATGCAGCCACCAAAAAGTGGAGAAAAATCAAGGGAAATTAAATATATAGTGCCACCAACTCGTAGAAGCCAATGCATTTGTGATCCAACAAATGTAGTTGATGAAAATAATATTGGTCATGGTGTGCAAGTTGATATAGCACATGCTAATGTGGAGGATGATATAGCACATGGTGTTGTTCAATGTGATGATTTCTTAGCAAAAATTCTAAAAGAGATTATTGATCAACATGGGAAAAAAGGAAGAGCAAGTCTAGAGATGCTAAATGTAATGTATTATTATAATTCATAGATGCTTAATACAATTTGAATATATAGAAATGCATAGCATGTGGTTTAAATTGGAGGTATATTAACTTTACATAAAATACTTTACATGCCTTTAGCATAAATTTACTTATTTACCATTGATTTCAAGTTATATAAGCAACACTTCAAGGGTTGATTTTAAGAGGCATTTTTTCTTTAACTTGTGCACTTAATTTTTAAGCACATGAATTAATAAAATCTGAGTTTCAAACTCATGTTCCACTGTTGTTATGTTGATTGAAGTGGCTGGTTTATACACTATTTTTTATTTGGACTTCAGGATATGAAGAAAAAGTCCTTGAGGCGCAAGTTAGATGACAATGATAATGCAAAAAAGTTGACAGAATATGAGCACTTGCGTAGAGAAAATGTGACCAAGAATGATGAATAGTTATCGTCTCTTGGTTTCAAAAACAGGCAATTTGTTAATCCACTTAAGTAGTATATTATTTGTTTAATAGTGTTTAATGTTTTATAGGAAATAATGTTATGTATATTAGACTTAATATGATATTTGTTTTGTTTTATAGGAAAGAAAAAGATGCAAGCACAGAAAAAGTGGAGAAAAGATCAAGGGAAAGTAAAGATATAGTGCCACCAAATCATAGAAGCCAACGCCTTTGTGATCCAACAAATGTAGTTGATGAAAATAATAGTGGGCATGGTGTGCAAGTTGATATAGAACATGGTGATGTGGAGGATAATATAGCACATGGTGTTGCGCAGGGTCATGATTTATTAACAAAATATCTAAAAGAGATTATTGATGAACATGAGAAAAAAAGAAGAGCAAGTTTGGAGATCATTTATGAAAAACTCAAGGACATGTTTGAAGGAACATATACAAAGACCGGTACTGAGCTACCTACTTCCACACCTGATGTGGACAAGGATAATTTTATTCTGGTTAATGCAATTCATGAAGAGATAACACTTACATATGTTGTGCGTCAAAATTCACATGTTGCATATTTTGATGAAACTGGATCAACCAAAAATATTGTTAGTGGTTCACAAGATGTGTCTGCTTTTGTTAAAAGAAAAATATTGAGTCAAGGATTGTATAGATATACAGAGAGGAATGCAAAAGAAAGAAAAATAGAAGGTAAGAATCCATTCTTGGTTGAGGTGTCGAAAGATGGTGAGCCCATTGGGAAAAATGCAAATCAAAATTTTTAGATCAAGATCCACGAATTGTGGATAATGTTATCCAAAAAATGGAAAATTCTTTTGAGACTCTTGGTGGAAAAATCTCTAGAAAATATTATAAGCAAAAGATGAGAACTATGATGAAAACTTATAGATATAATTGCAGAAAATTAATCATCAAAGGAATAGACAGGAAACTATGTGTTCCAAAGAATATTTGACAAAGAGGAACAGAGGCATGGAATCAAGAGATAATGTCAGGGATCCATATACATTTGGTCGAGGTTGGTTGCATGCCAAAATAGATAAATTGACAGTAAGTGTTGTTCTTTTGGTTGAATTTAAATTGTTATTTATTTCAATTTATTTATTGAACTGACTATGTTGAAACTTGACATTGTCTTTTAGGTGGAAAATAGTAACAGAGAGCCAAGTGCAGAAGACATTGTCCATTATATGGTAGCATTAGATTCTAGTAAATATGACAATAAGAGAAAGTGGAAAAGTAGAGTGTCGACAGAGAATTCACAACCATCGGTTGGAGGTCAAAGAAGTCTAGTAAGACAGATTACAAATGATGTCAACTTGAGTGATCAATACCAACATGTAATGGGTTTCATACAGGGTCTCAATGAGACAATTTCACAGTTGGTTGCCTCTAATAATCCTATAGTTTATGCATGGAATGAACATAAATCTAGTGATTCAATTGAAGTAAGAGGCTCTATTGATATCATTTCTTCTTGTTTGAACATGTATGTCATTTCTTCTTGTAAAGAAATATATTGTATCTCATTTCTTCTTGTTTGACCAGTTTTTGTGCTTGTAAATTGAACTAGAAGTTGTAGGATTTTGTATGTTTCCACTCATTCTGTTGCACTTACAGTGAACTCTTAAGTGAACTATTTCTTAAGTGTTGAGAAATAGTTCACTGAATTAAATCTCTAAAACAATCTGGTTCCCTGTGGACAAGCTATCTTCTTCTTCTGTCTTTTCATCCTTGCACTGTGTAGAACCATCCTCTATTTCTATAATCATCTCTCTGTGTTCTGAATTTAAAGTATCAAGTATGTTTTGAGTCTGAAAGAGTGCCAACAACGGATTGAGATCCATATAAAGGAACTTCTTCTTATTATATTGTAAAATTGGTTGGGTAAAATGATGTGATTGGGGAATAGTTGGCTTCCAACATGGTATTGTAGAAAGACTCTAGTTGGAACAAGGTAGTGTTAACTGACTCATGGTACCCTTACTGTTGATTTACCCTTAAATACTTCTCAGAATTCCTCTAGTGTGCCTATGACTCCAAAGGGGAAAGTTGTGATTCTAGTCATCACTTTCTTAGGGCTACAATATACCCATAATTGAAGGAGAAGGTTGTTTGAAGGCTAAGAAGTGCCCAAAATTGAGATCCATTGTTGCATCATGTTGTTTTAGGGTTGATTTATGGTGGTCTTAGGGTCAAATATTCTTAGAGTTACTTAAAAAAATCCCAGACCTGATATTAGCTTCTGCTTTGACCCTAATCATGCCCATATTTGGAGTTTCATTGATGTCTTTAGCCTGGGACTTCATAAAAGTGTCCAAACATGATTTTTTGTGGCTACTCTTGAGGGGATTGCTTCATATTATGATTAGAATGATGCCTAGAACTCACCCAACCTTGGTGTTGTGGCCTCTTTGTTGTTGTTATGACCTCTATAATTGCCCATATTTGTTAATGAGGCTTAGGGATGATGTGGAAAATATCAAATAATGTCCATGAATACTTTTTAAGGATGCTATTAGGTGAAACATATACCAATATTGTAAGAATAATACCCAGAGATGTTGTTTAGAGAAAAATTTGACTTGTTTCCTACTTATAAAATGCCTAGAAGTGTTATCTTCATACCCAAAACTGCTCCAATAATTCCCAGACTTGTCTTTCCAAGGATGAAGTGTGTCATACACTATTTTTTTGGGTCTATAGTCAACCAAGAATCAGTAATGAATGTTATTTTAGGGTTGTTTGAGGCCATAAACAGGCCCAAAATTGCTCCTATTGTTGTTTTACGATATAGCAATACCTCAAATATGCCCAAAATTTCTTGGGGCATCATCATTGTCCATTTACCAATTGATTCAACCAAGCAAAGCTTATGTCACCCCACTTAAATGTGATGAAAGTCACAAGTGGACACCCATTAAAAATAGGGGTTGGATTCAATTATTGGAAACTCAAAAATCAGTCTATGCATCTTCTAAATATATTTGGGAGTAGCTCATATGTTAGGTACCTTCTTAGACATGAACAATAAGTAAAAAATAGCTAAAGTAGTTTGTTATCTACTTCCAAACTACAAATTCAACTTTCAACCAAATTTAAATATGATTTCATGTTCCTAACAAGTTTTAAATCCCAAAATGAATCAACACAACAATACCGCAATAAAATGTCTGTGAATAATATGTTAGGGAGTTTACATTCTACATTTTCCAATATGCTTACAAAACTTATTTTCTCTGTTATCAGTTTCGGTACATCTCTAATATTGAATCTCAACAGTTTTAGGATATCCTAGGAACCAAAGCAACATATATGGTTAAAGTATGTCAGAATTAACTAGATTATGCATGAATTGATGTTTTTTCATAGTTGAGCCTAGTTCAAAATATAAGCATTAAATTTGAAATCCATTCCTAGAAACCCTACATATTGACGGTAGTCTGCAATTAGTGTGGTTATGATTAGTAGCACTAGGAACCCTACACTATTTTTTCACGAAATTGCAATTATTCAACTAGCATGTTATATGTTTGGATTCATGATGATTTGAGCAGATATGAATATAATTTCATTTTCTTGAAAAGTTTCAAACCCCAAAAGGAATCAACACAACATTACCTAAACCAAATGTTTGTGAATAATCCATTAGGGAAGTTATATTGTACATTTGTTGGTATGCTTTCAAAACATCTTTTCACTTTTACCATATTTTTAACTCTAATGCTTTAGGGTATCCCAGGATCGAAAGTGGATTATATGCTTTATGTATGACATAATTAACTTGACAATGCTTGAGTAGATGATTTTTCATAGCTAATCCTAGTTGGAAATGATAGCCTTGATTTCCAATCCATTCCTAGAAATCCCAAGTATAGACTATAGTGCACAATTACTATGTAGCTATATGTGTACTATTATGTAGCCCTAAACTATTTGTGCATGGACGTACAAATTTCTAATTATTCAACTAGCCTGGTATATCTTCTGTTTCAAGTTGAATTTGATTTTCCTTCATTGTTGAAATCAACACTACTTAGTAAATCTAGGTCTGTGTTTGACATGTAAATTGTACTCTTTGATTCTTTAAAGAAATAACAAGAGACCATTTTTTTTAATGAAAAAAAAACCTCCACTAGTTTGAATGATGGATGAACCCTTGAAATTATTCATGTTCTGCACTTCTTTTATTACATTTCTGCCAATTCTTGTTGCAATTATGTTGTTTCATTGTTTTAAAAAGACAACATTTCCATTGGAGACAGTTTGTTGCTACTTTTAAATGTTTGTATTTTTTTTGCATGATGGTTAAACCACATGCAGAGAAATTATATTGATAAATCAATGGTAAAAGGACAAAGGCCTTCATGTCAACAGAGCTTGCAAGGCTGTAATACAATATCGTGTTAATATTGATATTGATCATGATGATGAAGTTGACGAGCATGTACAAGACATTAATAGTGGTGTCGAATTTGAGGTAATAAAAATTTTGTTGTGATAGTTAATTTGTCTCAATGTTTTGTCATAATTTGTCATTAAGATGTTATTTTTGACTAAAATTTATAGCTTGCAATATTATTTACTTGATATTATTTGAATGGTAAATGCAAATCAATTATAGCAAAGAAACATGAAAAGGTAAAGGCCATATTGACAACAGAGCTCTCAAAGCTAAAGTCCGACATCAGCATGACAATTATATTGATAGTGATGGTGATGAATACAATAAGTATGTGCAGAACATTCATAGTGGTGTAGAACTTCAACAGGTGAGTGCAATAATATGCTAACTATTAGAATATAATTATTGTAATAGTTAATCTATCCCTATCTATTCCTAGATCCCTACTTTTTGATCTCAACACCCCATTAAATTATATGATTTGAATACTCAATGATAGACTTTTCATCTCATAAAAAAGAATCAATTTGTCTTGAGATTAAATGATGTTTTGTTCCGAACCATGATGATTTTTGTTGCACGTATTGATCTAAGTATAAGTTGGTAATTCCTTATATAGTGATTGCATGATATATGGAAAGCGTTATAGGTATAGAGTGCATGTTGTTAGGAGTTTTGCATGAATGAGACTATTTAATCCTCAATATGATTGGGGTGGGTACTTTGACTAGGGAGACTTCCAAAGGACCCAATTTGCTCAATCGAGACATTCTCAAGGTAAAGAGATTCATTTTGGGAAATACAATTTTTTTTTTCTTCCAACTATTGTAATTTATTATAGAATGTAGGAGCTCTTGTTTAAAATCATGTGCATGTTGCGAGAAATCTTGTGAAACAAAAGTTGATACAAATGGAACTAAATCTCAGGAAACATTAAAATACATTGGAAACTAATCTAGAACATACTACTAATCTAATTTTAATATTGAAACTAAAATAGAAAAGAAATGAATGTAAATGATAAGGTTTTAACTTAAATGAGAAAAGCATTTAAGCTTAAATGTTAATCTATATTCACAAGAAACTAAATCAAAACATCAAAAGAAAACCACTAACCTATTACTGGGCAGTATTTAAAGAGAACTTTTTATTGTGCCTTCCTGTATAAAGTTTCTCCAACAACCTATCTGTCAAGAGAAATATATGGCAGAAGGTTGTGAAATACCAAGACCATGAAAATCCCCGAAGAAATTCACTTCAACTAACAATCAAAATCTTGTTTATGATGCAGAAAGAACAATATCATTTAATCTAATCCTTATGAAAGATACATAAATCATTGATCAAGAAAAGATGCAACTTCAATTGACCAATTAATCATAACAAGTATAAAAACACAAATAAATTTAATATATTTAAATACTTGTATCAAAATAACACTATCATAGAGATCATAATTAACTGGGACAATAAATTATTAAAATCGAAATAAGGATGACATGAAAAGAATTATAACAATGATAATGCATGGACAGAATGGACAAAAGCTAAATCTTACCATACATTATTAATGCGAGAAGGATATGAATTATACAATCACATATCTTATATTAGAAAACATCACAGTACCACTTACAGGGCAAAAGCCTCAAGCAATCTTTAATACAGTATCCTTCTTCATAACTTTCACATTGGTTTATTATCCCAAAATTTTCACCATGTCCATGACTCAAATATCCATGAGTATTTAAACAATAGTATGGATCGATCCTCATATCCAGAAGATAGAATCAGATCCTTCAAAAATAGAATAACCTAAACAATAGATCCTAATATCTACTTCATAATAGAAGAGTTTTATAATAAAAGGTAAATTTGTTCAACAACTTATTTAAAAGTTTGTTGTTATCACAACGAGAGGCTACAACTCAACCTTTTAAAATAACTCTTATGCTAATTAAAACAAAAATGAAATCTGAACAACATCCAATTGTCTTCAAATTGTTGTTGATGAAATCTTCTCGATCGTTTTAAGACCTAAGAAAACAAACAAAATCCATTAAAATCAAATTATACTCAATAAATACAAGTTACAAAATCTTTGATTCTATAGCTAGTCTAAACAAAACTATATAAAATCAAAACAAATTTAAATCTAAATTTGCATCAAAATAAAAAATAAAAATTACATCTAAATTTGCATCAAAATCAAAACAAATCAACACAAAACTAAAAATAATGATTTTAATTACCAGAAATTATGCATTGGAAATTGAAGATGGATGCAATTCAGATTCAAAAGTAATATTGACATTGGTGTATTTTTTAACAACAATAGTGTGTGGAGAATTATTTGGTTTCTTAACAGCTAGAGGAAAACTCTATTCTATATCATTTGTTAATTGTTGGTTTCCCCTCTTTAGTTCTCTATTTTTTCTCTGCATTTGATCTACGCACATATGAAGATAGGATTTGACCGAGTAGTACCTCTCATCCCATAACTAGCAATTATGACAACTCTCACACTATAGCTTTGATTTAAGATGTTGGCAATTCTTCTCCAAGGGATTTGATGTAGTTTCATTGCCCCTTAGAGCAGCTTGAATACCTAGCATCCATTCATACTTGCAATTATCGACAAAATCATATGGGGTTTGGTCCTATGATCCAGATTTTCCATTATCATTTTCACAAGAGGAATCATTGTCTTCTATGGTTATGGGTTCCATATGGGCTTCCTTCTATTTAGAACTATTTCTTATCATCCTAGACAAATGAGAACTATTTTGAATCTCTGAGAAAAAGTGAAAGATTACACAAAATTCTTCAGATCCCTTACCTTGACCAAAATGATTTTTTTGATAAATTTCTCTTTAGAAAATGGGACATATCTCTGAAATCGTTTAGTTTCTGAATAAATTCCCACATTGACAGTAAACAAGCTCATTTATGATATGGGTTTTTGACGGTTTTGTCAAATGCTTCATCATTTGCTCAGAATCCATCCCACAAAATTATCTTTGTCATGCCATTACGAGTAGGAAAAACTTGAGGTCCGTTCAATTCTTCCCTTAATACAAGGGCCATGAACTCCGTAGCTATCTTAATGGATAGTATAATTTGAAGGGATAAAATATAGGATAAACTGGAGAGACAACAGATTACCTCTGTGGGAGAAAACACATTACAAAATAAACCCATTAAAATCACATGAGAGAACATCGACATACCTCATCCCAATGATAGTGGCTCAGGATTCGGAGAACCAAGGACGATAGGAAACAATCAACCACTTAAAACTTTGATGATTTCCCAGATGGTTTTCATGACATAGGACAAAAGGGTTTAGAATCGAATAGCCAATGTTTTTGCTATAATTTGCTACAAAATACTAACTCCAAATCGTGGATAATAACACGATTCTAGTAATCATATCGTAGCCCTTCGGAGGATTCAGTCAAAGTGAGAGGGCATAATCGAAAGAAATGAAAAAATGTTTGAAGAACAGGCTTGAGGAGAGATTAATCTAAGTTTGAAAGGTATGACCATAGAGAATTCATAGGATAACCAAAGTGAAACAAAACCCTTATCGAGAACCTAAACTTTAGATGCATGTTTGGGGAGTCTTTCTTAACATCATTTTAATGTGACTCTTAGTGAAATCAAAATTAGAGGGCATAGGATCTTATTTAGCGGTTTGTGAAATGTGATCAAACTTTTCATTAATTAAAACCAAATAGAAGGATAATATCCTCTTATAAATGAAACTGGAACATCTGAAAAATAGTCATCAGTCAAAGAAAAACATGTATGACAATATTGTTCAAACAATTCACCAAGCAATATCCACGATAAGAATCCTTAATTTCATGCTTCACAATCACGAAATTAAGGATAAATATGAAAACATAACCCATTAAAAAAATGACACAAAAGAAAGCATACAAAAGAAAAATGTAAAGACAAATGGTTACATAAAACCAAACAAAAACATTTAAGCAACATAATTGCAAAGAGTCTATCAATCTGATGAACACATTGTACTAGGAAGTGAGCAATTTTATAGATAACTCTGCATTTCAAGGTAAAATAACATGGTGTTAGTTGGGGGAGCCAACAAATGGCAACTCAATGGGCGAAGCAGTTATCTCTGCATTGATTCAAAACATCTCACCATGAGGAATAAAGGTAAGAGGTACCAAATTGTCTTATTTTCATATTTCCTTAAGAAAATTCCCTTGTCTGATCTATATAGTATTGATATCATTTATGTAGATGTATATATTTTGATGTTATCATAATTCATGTACTGGACGAAATTACTTTCTTGGAATTGAAAACTGAAATATTCTTTCCTCAATGAATCACAACAATTTTAAGAATTGACCTCAATACCACATGCAGTGTCGTTGTTGCCAGCAAGAGTTCATAGCCTCGACATGGTTACTGTTAAGCCCTAAATAGTGGCTCATTACCCCTTAATTGGGGAATGTAACATTAGTAATGTTGTTTTATGTATGTCGGCTTGAGTCCATTAGTTGTAATTCTACCTCCTAGTCTCCTATATATACTAAGGAGACATTTTCATTTGGAATCATCTTGTATTTGGACATTTATGTGTAGTATAAGGAGGTTTCCCCCTTGAAGAGGCTTATTACCTGAACTTCCCTCTTTTTCAAGGTGTTGAGTACTTATTATGAGGTTTTTCTATGCTATATTGATATTTGGTTCTTAACATATGGTATCAGAGCTCAAGGTCTTGCGGTTTCATTGCTACATATGAGATACCTTGTAATTTTCACTATAAATTTTTTTATACGACGTTTTAGAAGGAACCCTTTGGAGGATATTTAGTAGACGAATCAAGGTACATTGGGTTAAAATTTCATCTCCTAAGGCCTTATAATTTAGGAGATACATACTGTGTAAGATAGGGTTCTGGAATCATCTTGAATTGATTCATTGTGGAATTTTTGCTATAAAGACGTTTCTGTAACGTTTCAGACCCTGAAATACAGAAAATATTCACAGAAATTATTAATTTGTTTGTGATAAAAATTTCAGCTTCTGGGTCATCTTACAATTATAGATACACCATGTGGAAGATAGGGTATTTTACTAGTCCTATTGACTAGTCTCAAGCAGGTGTTCTAGGTAAAAAAATAATAAATTCTTCCTAGAGTATCCAATTTGAGTGAGACCAGTTGCATTGGATAGTGGAAAATCTTTAGTATTTCTGGTACAAGTTTCATAATTTTATACCAATCATTTTGTGTGGGGCATGCTATACAAGTGATATCTCCTGGAAAGGAAAAAAATCAACAAGTTGTGGGGAAGCTACCATAAAGTCTACTTGGCACATCCAATTTTGATCAGACATGTGGCATTGCAGAGAAGAAATATCAGAGAACTACAAAAAAGAAAATTTCATACCCAGAAGGGCTGAAATTTTTGAGATACAATAAAATAAAGTTTGTCTAGAAGAACCACCTCAAAATAAAGGTTTAAAGTGATACTTGGCCAACATGCCACCAAAAAAGGGAACTTCTACACCAAATAATCCTCCAGACAGTCCTACTTGGACTCTTGATGAAGGTGAAGAAATGCGTAGGGACATAAATGATTTACAAAAGAAGATAGTAACAAAAGATGATGGATTCAACGAAAGCTAAGTTGGAGGTAATAAATACTAAGATGGATGGTTTAAAAGGAGAGATCATGGAAGGATTGAAAAATTTCCTAATAGAGAGGACACCTGAAAGTGAAAATGTATCCCATGAAATTCATGATGAGGACACAAGGAAGATGAATCAAGAATGGAAAAAATATAACTTTGGGTTGTAACCACTTTCCTAAGATCGATATGAGGAAGTTTGATGGCAAGGACCCAATCGCATGGATACTTCAAATGGAGAAATTCTTTGATCTACATAATGTGCCACATACACAAAAGGTACATATTGCTTCTTTATATCTAGAACCCAATCAATTTGTGTGGTATCGACGGCTTTGTTCTTGCAAATCACTTGTCACTTGGACAATTTTCACAGAAGAAATGATATCACACTATGAGGATACAAGGAGAAATACCTTCTTTATCCAATTGATAAATATCAAGCAAAAGGGTTCAGTTACAGAGCACATAGAGAAATTCCAAAGATTGAATATAAAGGTAACAGATATTCCAGATGATCACTTGATTGATGTATTCATAGAAAATTTAAAGGATAACATTCAACATGAGGTTCATCTTTGGGAACCCAAATCATTGGAGAATGCATTTAGGGTGGCAAGAAATGTTGAAAGTAAAAATATGGATATGGCTACTAGAAGGACCACTCCTAACCCACCTCAACCTACCAGGTTGACACCTCAACAATTGGAGGAAATAAAAGAAAAAGGTTTATGCTTTAATTGTGATATCAAGTATAGTAAGGGACATAAGTGTGGTGAGAAGAAATTATTCTACATATATTGTGAAGAGGAATAAGAACAAGAACAAGAACAAGAACCATCTCAAGATAAAAATATAGACGTGATTTTTTCTAAAGAGTTGACTCCCACGATATTGTGTAATGCATTGGTTGGAATTAGCACTCCTCAAACCCTCAAGATCGAAGGATATATCAAAAAGAAAAAGGTAATAGTTCTAATTGATTCTGGTAGTACTCATAATTTCATTCACTATAAATTAGCCAAAGCTCTCAATTGCTTTGTATATCCAACACTAGAGTTTCAAGTAATGATTGTAGATGAAGGAACTATCAATTTCTCAGGAAATGCAATAAGATCAATCTTACTATGGGAGTATATGTAATGAATAGTCCAATGATTTCTATACCCATGGGTCGTGTTGATGTTGTACTAGGAATCCAATGGTTACAATCATTAGGAACAATGGATTTTAATTTTCAAGAACTTTTCAAGATGAAATTTTCATTGGAAGGAAAAGAAATTGAGTTAAGAGGTATCACAGGGAAACCCAGTAAGGTGATAAGCTCCAATGGCATGACAAAATTATTGAAAAAGGGGCATCAAGGTGTAATTGCACAACTATGCTCACTAGATTTTCAAACATATAATCCATCTATTCCCCTAGATCTCCAAGGGATCATTGATAAGCATTTCAAAGTATTTGAAGATATTCCCAAAGGTCTTCCACCCACTTGAAAACATGATCATGATATTCAGCTAATTCCTGGGAGTGTTCCTCTTAACATCAGGACATACAGATACCCTTATGCCCAAAAGAGTGAAATTAAGCACATGGTTGAAGAAATGTTAGAGGATGGCATTATTAGACCTATCCAAAGTTCTTACTCTACACCACTGGTAATGGTATTCAAGAAAGATGGCTCATGGCGTATGTGTCCAGATTATAGAGAGCTCAACAAGATCACTATTAAAGATAATTTTCCCATTCCCGTCATTGATGAATTGTTAGATGGACTACATGGAGCAATCTATTTCACAAAGTTGGATCTTTGTTTAGGGTATCATCAGATTAGAATGAAGGAATAAGATATCCCAAAAAAATCATTCCGAACTCATGAAGACCATTATGAATTTTTGGTCATGCCTTTTGGCCTTACAAATGCACCTTCCACATTCCAAGGGTTCATGAATTCCATTTTCAAGCCCTTGCTTCGAAAATTTGTGTTAGTATTTTTTGATGATATACTAATCTATATCAATTCTTGGGAGGATCATGTGCGACATGTTGATAAGGTGCTACAACTACTAAAGGAGCAACAACTATATGCCAAACCATCCAAATGTTTCTTTGGGGTGAAGGAGGTAGAGTATTTGGGTCATATTGTATCTCATGAAGGTGTCAA
>ML783786.1:344054-355589 GCA_009831015.1 Picea engelmannii
TCTTGTACTTGAACATTTAAGTGGGGTAAAAGGAGGTTGCCCCCTCGAAGAGGCTTATTATCTGAAATTATCTCTTTTTCAAGGCGTTGAGTACTTTTCCTGAGGTTTTTATATGCTATATTGATGTTTGGTTCTTAACAAAGGAAGTTGACTTTCATTAAACAAGAACTCTCAAATACAGATACATAACCATAAGAACCAGAGCTTCATCAAAACTTCACAATGCGGGAGCCTAGCTCAACCATCAACCTCCTTAAATATGACTCAAAAATACATACATATATATATATATATATATACTCAAAATAATATTCCAACAGTAGCAGAGGCGTGCTCGAGCTTCTCATCCAATGCCAAACGTCTGTGTCTCCTCGGTCAGACTGCACATGAATTTCTGTTGTCAAACGCAAACTCAGACTACTTGGGCTGACAAACTGCCTTTACGGTCAGACCTTCTAACTTTCCATTCATGGGGGAGACGATGTTTCAACCACCTCCCCGCTTTCACAACTGCTTCATCGGGATCATAACAAGTCCGAGTCAACTTGGCACCTGGAAAATATGACGGCCTCTTCTTTCCCACCTTCACTTGGCTGGACACTTGTAGGGAAGATTAGGCACGGACGTGGATGGTGCTGAAGGGGATCTGGCGAAGCCATCAAATCAACCACCCCTACTTTGGATAAAGTCGAAAAGTGGGTTTTTTTAGCCCCTCTTCTCGCATTTTTCCACCCAAGGACCAATCCTAAAGGGGAAAACACCCCCCATACAAATATATGTGCTAACATTATAACCACTATATTTATTCAAATTTTATTTATAATCAGAAAAAGACATTGTAGCATTATCAAGAGGGACAGTTGCATCTTTCAAGATATCGTGTTTCTCTTGATCTAACAAAATTAAAGAAGTTGGAAAAAAAAAATGTGTTTCTACAACTCCAGAGTTTTCAAGATCATGATGAAATTTTAAACCAACTTGTGAATGAATATTAATGCCTAATTCAAATTGGTTAACAATTAATTGATATTGATCATCTGAAAGAGAAATGAGTTATTGAAACCATTCATCAATAAGAGGCATTTCTTTCAAAGGGAATCTAGTACAGAAATTTGTTTGAGCCTAATTGAAAAATCTTCTAATTATTCATTATTTTCTTTCCTAAGACAATTCAATTCCTCGACTAATTGATCATAATCAAAATTTTTAAAATCAGATAAAAACTCAGTTCCAAACTCAAACCATGAATGAATTGAATTAGCTGTAAAAGATTCGAACCAACATTTAACCCGACCTCAAAATGTGAGAGAAAACAATATGCATACAACATTAGGATCAATTATATTGTGTTTTAAACATTTATAAAAAAAATTACAAATATGATCTTTTGCGGATGTGCTCCCTTCACCATCAAATGTAAGTTCTGACAAGAGACAAAGTGTCTTACTAGGAATGTTAACAGATGAGAGATTAAAAACACATTTCTATACAGGAATTTGGGTGGGAGCCATTGTTGAAATGTAACAATAAATAATTCGGCTCTGAGTTATCTTGTCATCTAACTAGCCCTTAAGCATGTGGATAACATCACTAAAGGATAGATAATGAATCAAAACTAATTATGCGTGAAGAACTAAATGATTGAGAAAAATTACTATAAACATTTAATGATTTAATTTCACCCTCCTTCTAGCTCCATTTGTTGACGACCATACTAGGGACACTCAAATAATGGAAGGGAAATTTTGGTCTGAGTTTTTCTAAGTAACCTAATCCATTTGAAGTAACTCACCATGACAGGTTTAAAGGCTTCGTTGGCTGATGACGGGATCTAATCTAAACTACATAAATTAGAAGAAATAACTATTTATTAACAAATATATACTATATACACTAATACTTATTATGCACACATTAAATTACAGAATTTACAATATGTACAAGTACAACATTTGTGAGAAATCTTGTGAAACAAAAGTTGATACAAATGGAACTAAATCTTAGGTAAAGTTAAAATACATTGGAAACTAATCTAGAACATACTTCTAATTTGATTTTAATCTTTAAACTAAAAGATAAAAGAAATGAATGTAAATGATAATGTTTTAAATTAAATGAGCAAAGCATTTAAGCTTAAATGTAAATCTACATTCACAAGAAACTAAATCAAAACAACAAAAGAAACCCACTAACCTATTATTGGGCAATATTTAAAGAGAACTTTTGATTGTGCCTTCCTGTATAAAGTTGCTCCAACAACCTATCTGTCAAGAGAAATCTATGGCAGAAGGTTGTGAAATACTAATACCATGAAAATGCTCGAATAAAGTCACTTCAACTAACAATCAAAATCTCGTTTATGATTCAGAAACAACAATATCATTTAATCTTATCCTTATGAAATATACATAAATCATTGATCAAGAAAATAGACAACTTTAATTTACTAATTAATCATAAAAAGTATAAAAACATACAAAGAAATTTAATATATTTAAATACTTGTATCAAAATAACACTAACATAGAGATCATAATTAATTGGGACAATAAATTATTAAAATCAAAATAAGGATGACATGAATATAATTATAACAATGATAATGCATGGAAAGGATGGACAAAAGATAAATCTTACCATACGTTATTAATGCAAGAAGGATATGAATTATACAATCACATATCTTATATTAAGAAACAACACAGTACCACTTACAGGGCAAAAGCCTCAAGCAATCTGTAATCCAATATTCTTCTTAATAACTTTCACATTAGTCTATTATCCCAAAATTTTCACCATGTCCATGACTTGAATATCCATGAGTATTTAAACATTAGTATGGATCAATCCTCATATGCAGAAGATAGAGTCGGATCCTTCAAAAATAGAATAGTCTAAGCAGTAGATCCTGATCTCTACTTCATAATAGAAGAGTTTTATAATAAAAGGTAAATTTGTTCAACAACTTATCTAAAAGTTTATTGTTATCACAACGAGAGGCTACAACTCAACCTTTTAAAATAACTCTTATGCTAATTAAAACAAAAATGAAATTTGAACAACATCCAATTGTCTTCAAATGGTTGTTGATGAAATCTCCTCCATCGTTTTAAGACCTGAAACAGAAAACACAATCCATTAAAATCAAATTATACTCAATAAAGACAAGCTACAGAATATTTGATTATGTAGCTAGTCTAAAAAAAAACATTATAAAATCAAAACAAATTTAAATATAAATTTGCATCAAAATCAAAACAAATCAACAAAAACTTAAAAATAATGATTTTAATTACCATAAATTATACATTGGAAATCGAAGATGCATGCAATTCAGATTCAACAGTAATGTTGACATTGGTGGATTTTTTAACAATAGTGTGTGGAGAATTATTTGGTTTCTTAACATCTCGAGGAAAACTGTGTTCTATATCATTTGTTAAATTTTGGTTTTCCCTCTTTAGTTCTCTATTTTGTCTCTGCATTTGGTCTACACACATCTGGAGATAGGGTTCAACTGAGTAGTACCTCTAAGCCCATATCTGGCAATTATGACAACTCTCAGACTCTAGCTTTGATTTAATATGTTGACAATTCTTCTCCAAGGGATTTTTTGTAGTGTCATTGCCCCTTAGAGTAGCCTGAATATCTAGAATCCCTTCATACTTGCGAAGAAAAGGTGGTAAGTTATCAACAAAATCATATGGGGTTTGGTCCTGTGATCCATATTTTCCATTATTGTTTTCACAAGAGGAATCATTTTCTTCGATGGTTATAGGTTTCATAGGGGTTTCCTTTTGTTTAGAAATGTTTCTTATCATCCTAGACAATTGATAACTAGTTTTAATCTCTGAGAAAAAGTGAAAGATTACACAAAATTCTTCAGAACCTTTACCTCAACCGAAACTAAATTTATGAGAAATTTCTCTTTATAAAATGGGGCATATATTTGAAATTGTTTTGTTTCTAAAGAAATTTCCCACATGGACAGTAAACGATCCCATTTCTAAGATGGGTTTTCAAAGGTTATTTCAAACTCTTGATCCTTTTCTCAGAATCCATCTCAAAAAATTATCTATGTCATGCCATTATGGGTAAGAAAAACCTGAGGGTCGTTCGGTTCTACCATTACTACAAGGGCCATGAACTATTTAGCTATCTTAATGGACAATATAATTTGAAGGGAGAATAGACATGATAAACTAGAGATACAACATATTGCCTCTGTGGGAGAAAACAAATAAAAAAATAAACCCATTAAAATCACATGAGAGCACATCAACATACCTCATCCCAACGATAGTGGCTAAGGATTTGGAGAACCAAGGACGACAGGAAACAATCAACCACTTAAAACTTTGATGATTTCCCATATGGTTTGCATGACAGAGGATATAAAGGTTTAGAATCGAATGACCCATGTTTTTGCTATAATTCGCCATGAACTACTAACTCCAAATCATGGATAATGACACGATTCTACTAATCATATCGCATCCCTTCAGAGGATTCAGTCAAAGTGAGAGGGAATAATCGAAAGAAATGACAAAATGTTTGAAGAACAAGGCTTGAGGAGAGATCGATCTGAGTTTGAAAGGTATGACCGCGGAGAAGTCATAGGATAACCTAAGTGAAACAAAAGCCTTATCGAGAGACTAATGTTTATATGCATGTTTGGGGAGTATTTCTTAACATAATTTTAATGTGACTCCTGGTGAAATCAAAATTAGAGGGCATAAGATCTTTCTTAGAGGTTTTTGAAATGTGATCAAATGTTCCATTAATTACAACCAAATAGAATGATAATATCCTCTTATAAATGAAACTGGGACATCTGAAAAATAGTCATGCAAGACATGTACGACAATAATGTTCAAATATTTGCCAAGCAAGATCCATGAGAGGAATCCTTAATTTCATGCTTCGCAATCTTGAAATTAAGGATAAATACGAAAACATAACCCATAAAAAAATGACACAAAATCAAGCATACAAAATAAAACTGTAAAGACAAATGGTTACATAAAACCAAACAAAAACATTTAAGCAACATAATTGCAAAGAGTCTATCAATCTGATGAAAACATCATACTAGGTAGTGAGAATTTTTATAGATAACTCTGCATTTCAAGGTAAAATAACAAGATGTTAGTTGGGGAAGCCAACAATTCCTTGATTCATATTTTTAAATGCTGTATTTTTTTTTGCATGATGAAACCACATACAAAGTTATAGCAAAGCAACAGGAAAAGTGCCCAATCTAGCAGGAAAACTACCTGATTTCAATATTGGTAGTGATAATGTTGAACCTGACAACCATGTGCAACACATTCATAGTGGTTTTGGACTTGAGGTGAGTGTTGAATATTAGAATATAATTGTTGTTTTATCATTTTTCATATCTCAATTTAATGTGTAGTTCTTTTTGTTTTTGCAAAAATGTGTTGATCATAAACTCCAAGAAGGTGATAAAGTAAAGGTGTTGGATCTGTATGATAGTTCTCTCGTGGGAATTGGGCGAATTCACTCATTATCTATTATACATGGAGTTAAATTGAGCGGATCATGAGATGCAAATGTAAATATTATAAAGGTCACAAGAAACATACCCCTTCTTTATGATGACATAGTTGGTTTTTATCATAGTTGTTAGACAACTTGGCCCACTTCTTTATGCAGTAGTTTGAATGTATGTTCAACAATCTTTTATTATGTGGTGTATTTGCAGACTTGGAAACTCTCAGTGATAGTATTGTACTATGACATTATATATATAATATTGTTATTTATGTAAATTGCAATATTATATGTTTAATTTGATTTTGTGTTTTAATTAATATGATCATTTTGCAGTATTACTTTGACATTATATATATATATATATATATATATATATATATATATATATATATATATATACATGATCATCTTGATTACTTTATTTTTTATGATGGTGTTGAATCAATCTTTTACCTTTTATTTTATGTTTTAATTTAAGTTTAATATAATATGTTTATTTATGCATTACACAATTTATGTTATTCAATAAATTATTCATATCATATAAATGGACATTTACTACTAAACTATAAATCATTGAATACAAATGACTAAATAAATTACTAAATGACAACAATTAATAATAACAATGACTAATATATTACTAAATGACAACAATTAATAATTACAATGACTAAATTTATTACTTGTTGACGGCAATAAATGACTACCATGACTAAATAAATGACCAGCTAATGTAAACAAATGACTAAAACAATGACTAGATATACTACTAGTTGACGGAAAATGATAATTAAAATGACTAAATATATGACTAATAGACAAAAATCAGTGAAACAAATGACTAAATATATGACTAATGGATGGAAATCAGTGACACAAATGATATAATATATTACTAATGGATGGAAATCAGTGACACAAATGACTAAATTAATTACTAATGGACATAAATCAGTGACACAAATGACTAAATACATGACCAGTTGACAACGTAGATGACTAAATAAGTGACCAATTGACAACATAGATGACTAAATAAATGACCAGTTTTCAACAATACATGACTAAATAAATGCATAAATGTATGACCAAAGTGACCAACCAGAACAACCAATAAATGACTAAAATGTTTTAGTCATTTATTTGGTGGTGTTATATATGACCAACAATAAATGACTATTAGTCATGTGACTAAACTTAGTCATTTATATGCAATTTTTAGTCATTTTTTATTCAAAAATTTCTCTTTTTATACTAGTGTATCCATAAAAAATTCTAGGTGGAGTAAAGATGATGTTGTATTATGGGCCAAGAAGATGGAAGAAGTCAATTATTGGAGAAGAAGAGAAGAGGAAAATAGAGCCAAAGTATTTAGGAAAGTAGATACATCACCACATGCTAGCAGATTGAAAGGAGCACATATATAGTCTGCAACTATTAAGAGCAAGGAACTTTGCTATAGTTGCAAAGAGCCTTGGGAGCTAGATCACATATGCAGGGGTAAAGGGAGAGTGCAGTACATTGAGGTGCACTATGACAGTGATCAGGAGCATGTACAAGAGGAAGTAGCTTTAGATGCTTCTTTCGAATAGTCTTATGAGACCAGTGACACCCACACATATGTTGGGCAGAGTGATGACTAGGATTCTTGTGAGGGTTCAAATGTGTTAACACCTAGGCATGATGAGATTCGGAGGTTGGATGACCTACCTTTGGATGTTGGTATTATATCATGCATGGGGGATAATGTTTTGCCTATGGAATTGAGTGTGACATAGTCCTTACCTTTTCAGACACTTATGATAGACATGACACGGGGGGATATTAGTGTCATTCTGGACATGGTAGAGGAGCCTTGTGTAATCTTTGAACACAAGGGACATATGGATCTACAGGTCCAAGAGGAGAGGAATGAATTGGAAACAAATGAATATATGCATACCTATCACTATGGGGAGATTGAGTCACCTATTTGGGAGATTCCATTGATAGATCAAGTTGGGGAGACCGACAAATTGATGGGAGACTTACTTTCAGGATCAGTCTATAGTGACGAGGATGATTTCCTTGTTGTTCGGGATGACCATATCACATGTATGGACACATCTGTATGGGATCCATGTGCATATGCTATTAGTAGGGTGAGTGCACAGGAGGATACAACTGCATATACAGGATACAGGGTATTTCATATTGAGGCAGCATTATATGACGATGCACAGTGGCATACAAGAGGATTCAGTAGCACAAAAGACAATGGAAAATACAGTGCCTTATCTCTTGAGGAGTGTGTTGATGGGGATTCCATTGTTGACATTAGCAATGGGATTCACGAGGTAGCACCTCAACAGGATAGTCATCAGGAGTCACAACATTTGGCAGGACAACTGAGGTTTAGAGAGGGCATGATCATGATAGACATTAGACACATTGATGATTCACATGCATTGGTGGAAGAGTATTGTTGGAGGGCCTTGATGGAAAATGATAGTTAGGATGTGGAACTTTCCCTTGATGACTTCCAAACACATAGGGAGAGAGTAACTATGATGAGGACAAACTACCAACAATTACTTATGGATAGATATTACCTTTTGGAGGTTGGTGAGATGTATGATAAGGAATTGTGGGAGAAGGAGACAAAGGTGGAACGACTCACTCATGAGTTGGTAAGCACACAGGGATTCTTGGAAGGTGCACAAACAACCCTTCAAGAATCAGAGTTCAAATTAGAGGAGCTCCTTGAGGAGGCTAGTTAGGGATCCACTACATCTATCTCAACATAGAGTCAATTATATACTTCAGCTACATCGCTAGAGGATGTTGGTGATTTGGTAGAGGAGTGACAGATGATGGAGGAACGTGAGGAGTACTTAGGGTCACTGATGATTAGGGAAATATGTGATTCAAAGACGCGGGAGGATGTTCAAGTGTCACAAGGACCACCATCCATGAGGATTCTGAGATAGTTGGTCATACACATACACATGGGGATTCCAGATCTAGGGATAGTTATGAGGACACATCCATTTGGGTTCCAATATTGGTTGACATCCATGTAGAGGTTGACCTAGTAGTACACCTAGAATATATGATGATGCATGAGGATATAGGAGCTTGCATGAGTATACAGGGGCATACAATGATGAGAGGTAGTTCATAGGGGAATCAAGAGGTGTATAGTGGGATCTAGGTGGATGCATTGGAGTGCAAGGAGGAGACATAATTAGTGGAGCATGGATATTCATGTTCTTTGCAGCAGTACATGGATATAGGAGATCATCTTCTCAGTAGAAACAATCATATGAGTGATGGTGGAGGGAGTGGGATTGACCATTATTTTTTGGAGTTACCTATTGTTGTACCCATTGATTTGAGACTAGTGAGGAGTACATGCGATTATTCACCATGGGTGTCGGTGGATGAGTTTTTGATCAAGTCCTTTGGATTGACCAACGCATGTGACACTCCCCAGTCCTACATACAATTTCATTTATCTCTATTATCCTTCCCCGATACTTTCATTATATATAACAACATAGGGGAATATATGCAATTGCATGGGACATGGAGAGTGGTTAGGCAGGGATCTCCTGACAGGAGATACTTCATTATATGAAGGAAGATATGGGAGGTTCGCTTGAGACATGTAGATGAGGCCTTGGGCATGATTGAAAGAATCCTCAATCGTGGGAAAGAAGATATTCCAGAGGTGGATATAGGTTCAGAGTCTCAGCAGGATGAGGATGGGAAGTAGAGTAGGATAGATGCTTCTGATGAGGACTATGAGGTCAGTTGGTAGGATGTATTTTCACGATAAGAAACGTCAGATATCTTGAGGACCATACATGATGTACCTATGGTTGTACAACTTGGCCATTTCATGACTCATCAATAGATCAGAGAGATACTCTCTTGAGAGGATATCGAGGATGATGTTAGGAGGCACATGGGGGAATGCTCGGTATGTCATCATCACAAGTTAGGGCATGATTCCTTAGCCGCCCTCATTTCAGGGTAGATTTGGGAGAGTATGCTAGCATCTCTCAACCCTGGTGTATTAGATTTATATATTAGGGCTGACATCATATGGATATTTCCATGGCATGGGACACCGCAAGTAAGTGTGGGTTGATAGGGAGGCCATGTTTAGTGATCATGGACCAAACAACATAGCTATCAGTACACTTCGTTCAGAGGTTTACAGTTCGATAAGCACCGAGACACTTGGTATGGCACCTTCATAGTTTTGTGATGCAGGTTTTGGTTCTCTTCTGGAGCACATGGGAGTTTCAGGGACTCACATGATTGGTTCCTTCCCTTGTTGGGGGGAATTGAGAGCATATCGAGATGAGAATGCTAGCTGGCACGATGGATCTCCTTGGTTGAGGATCAGGTATATCAATAGATCATATTCTTGATTAGCAGGGGATCTATATTCTATTGGAGGTGGTAGTTGGGATATTGGTTTAGGTGAGATACTCCTTGATGGATGGATATGGTATTTACTTGTTCCATTGATTGGGGGTCTTCAAGAGACTTATGGTGTTGATGTCTTATAGGACTATACTTTATAGGACATTGCAGCTCACATATTGATTTGGGATCCAGATATTGGAGTGCTTGGTAGTACAGAGTTTGATGGAGTTGAGATCCGAGTGGAGCGGTTTCTTGAGGAGTTGACTGAGGATGTACTGCACATGATCAATCTACTCATCAAGATAATTTGGGTGGAATGTGTGGTGAGCACTTGGAGGGACCATGTTTTGAGGGAAGAGTACTACATGTCACATGGGTGGATATGGGACCCTGGGATCATACATATATTGATTCAATTATTGTTTGAGGACAAGCAATATTCGAACAGGGAGAACTATGATGTCCCCATTTTTGGATTTACTTATATTACAGATTGGGATTCCTATCAGAGTAGGCAGTTGGGGGTGATAGTGAGATCAAGAGGTATTGATGATTTTTATTGGGCCTGACTCACCTTATTCATCATATGTCATCATCAGGACCCATTCCACATAGCTTGTCTTTAGTTTCGTTGCATTCCGAAGATTTCCATAATTTTGAGTTATTATTGAGAATATTTTAATTAAATTCACTAAGGATGTAATTTTGGGCATAATATGTGAAGAAACACCTTAGTGTAATAGCTCATTGGAATTTAGAGGAAGATAACTACAGGATAATATGATGAAAAATGACTTTCAGTGGTCGGAGAAGCCATAAGAACAAATTAATCACTTTTTAGAGGAAAAAGGGTGAATTAATTAATAAAGTGATTTTATGAAGGAATATTAAAAGTAAAGTAAAAGTCACTTTGAGAAACAAGGTGAACAGAGAGATAGGGGCTTCTATTCTCTCATTATGTTGTTTGATAATTTAATGTCTGGCTTCTTAGCTAGAGAGCCCATGGTACTTGGGGGTTTTGAGGGTTTTGACTAAATAAACCCTAGAGATCAACAAGGGAGTGAAATATTCTCCTGTTCTTGATCCAAGCTTGGACAAGGAGGTGAAAGAATCCTCCCTCACCATTCTACATCAGTTCAGATCTACTTACACTATCAGTTTGACAAGGGGGTGCACTAGTGAGATTTTTCTGCAAGAAAGGGCGCATTGTCTTGAGGAGAAGAGGTTTGATTCTGTTCCTTTGAGAGAGATATGAGAGAGATATCCTAACAGAGAATGTGTGCACATCAAGGGAAATTTTCCTTTTCATTTTCCAAAAGATTCAAACCCATATTTAATTCTTTTCAAGAGATGAAATAATTTCCTGTTGAGGGGTGCACTAAGGGTTTGGGAGACTCTACTTTGGGAGAATTCTGGTCTCTATAGTTGGGGAAACTCATCATATATTTCATCCTACTCATTCTACACAGTTTGGCATCATTTTGCAGAGGGTTTGAGGCCATTTTTGAAGAGGCCGAATTTGCTTGGGTTCCTACAGCTAGAAAGGGTGCACTTTGCTAGAGAGACCAACACATACAGCAAGGGTACGAGTTG
>ML783786.1:378506-394912 GCA_009831015.1 Picea engelmannii
TTTCTTTATAATAAAGCAAACAATTGCTTTATTTTTTATTTTTGTTTATATTTTTTCTTTTAATTTTTATAATTGTTTTATAAGCAAACAAACAAATTCTTTTTTTTATATTTTTTTATTTTTTATTGTTTTTTATTTTTTATTTTTTAATCGTTTTATAATTTAAAACAAAAAAACAGATAATTTAAATCAATCAAACAAAAACAAAAAAAACAAAAACAACAAAAGAAAATTCAAGCAAATAATAAAAAAAAACAAATAAAAGAATACCTGCGCCAACAAGATACCATGAACGCTTCAGTTGTTAGGAGAAAATTTGTGGCTCCCAACATCTATTCTGCGTCTGCATTCCTCATATTGAACGGTCATCAATTGTTCATTCTTTTTATCCAACTTTGACCATTGTCATTGCCCATAATCATCACACTCAATCTTCGTGGTTCTCGCCACTGTTGTGGACTGCCCACATCGGAGGCGCACGTCCACGACCATGCTCTCCATCCATCAAATCAAATTAATGAGATGGTGTGCAGACCTGATTATTTTTGTTCGCCACGATGAGTAGCAAAACACAGCCGAGGATAACTAAAAACATATGTGGCAGGCACATTGAAAGTCTCAAACATCATTTGTGTCATCTTTTTAAATTGGTGATCACCACAGGCATGAGAGACTTCAAGGCAACCCTGGAGGCATCCATTTGCTTCAACATAACCTCCAGCCTTCTTAATACTGGCACACTCTTGATGATAAATTGCTTTACGTTAACTGATTCCCAACAACAATGCTCCTTTGTCAAATATCACCCCAAGATAAACACTAATTAGGGATTGAAAAATGATCCTTATTATGTTTGTCTGAGCTGGAATAATTTCTGCAGAATCGCGGATATCATTTTTTTTGAATTAGAAGCAGACATACAGCAAATAATATTAGAGCCATGCATTGCATGCAGAGACCCTCTTCCTTAAAGTTATATACGGTGAAATACCAAAATCCATGATCAGCAAAAGAACATGTCGTTCTTGACTTGATCCTGAAGTTCAGGATAGATCACATCTTCAATTGGTAATTCCTGAAATGTCAGTAATGCCTAAAATGCCTGAAAGTGAAGTCGACCTCGATAGGCTGCAAGATCTGCATAATACACCGAGGGAACCAATGATACTGGCTTTGCAAATGTATAGCACAGATTGTTGATCAGAGTCTCCAGTTCATCAGAACTGAATTTGTTCTCGTCCCAGAGAACATGGTAATGGGTTGGCTTGTTGGTGCCCTAAAGCCCTTCATGGTTGCACAGATAGAAATCAAACTGTCATGGATGGAAAATGACTGTATCCACCATAGTGCCAGGAAGAACATTGTTATAGTTCGTTCGCTGTTGTCTTTGACCAGGGAACAGTCTGGTGTGATGTCTCTTCTGAGCTACTATGAAGGAAACAGGAGGATTGTAATTTTTGAACTGGGCTACTGCTTCTTTCAAGGCAACTAATTCTTCGTAAAGGACCTTATCGAATTGACTTTCACTGACACCATCTCTGAAGAAGAGTATACTATCAGGTAACCTCTTGTTAGCTTTGACATAATCGTCCAATAATTCTTTCGACAACCCCTTGAGTTTTTCAATGTGTTCCACCCTGTTCTTCTGGTAGTTGACTCTTTCATTATAGCGATTATAGTAGGTCCATGTGATGCTTCCAACAACTATAGCCATGGAGGGAGTTGTCTCATCCTTGAAGCCAGGGTGGTTGACATCAACACCAATGCACATAATGTGACTGTCGCCAAGTCATGGTACATGGCGAGAAAGGCTATCAACAAGGGAAACATTGCTTCCACCCACTTTCGCATTCATTTTCAAGGCCAAATACTGTGATGCCTGTTTTTCCAACCGCGGATTAGACCACTTACTGACATGCTCAAACAGGCAACATTGGGTGACCAATCCAATATCTATTTCGGCAATGAGCTTGAGAGTCTTATAGCCCTCGTGCTTCTCCCCCATGGCGCATATCAGAATCTGCAGCTCACCTTTTGCTTTTGTGTCCACATTCAACAAAGTTTTCTTAAGAGATTCATTATAATTGAATTTCGACATGGGATGATATTCCCAAACAAGGGGAGTTGAATTCATGTTCATTCCAACCTCCTCACACCTTCTTATCAAGGCATCCTTGAAGTTCTTATGTTGATGTTCCAAATCTCTATTATTTCTAGCATTGCTAAAGTATATGAGACCCCATTTTTCAATGTGTTTTCCATCAAAAACATGGTTATTCATAGACGTGCAATCCGCCTCCAACAACCCCACATATAATGGCCACGTTTCTTGAATATTTTCGTTGTTGCACTGCGAGGATGGTAAATAGCGCCGAGAAAGGGTATATGTCATATCGAATTTTGTAATTTCCTAACAAGGCACCACCCCCTACTTTCATAGAAATTATGAGTGCTTGCACTCATTCTGAAAATCACTCGGATTGCGCTTGATAGTCTGGGGATTGGAGTGAAAAGGGCTGACATGGGCTTCCATACTCGACCGCCTATGTTATTTTCGTAGAGTTTGTTGAACAGTGATGCTCGCTCCGGGTTGAACATTGTGAACAATTGAAGAATTGTTGTGGCGATGCGTCCTCTCTACACTGGAGAAGGCCATACACCTTCTCTTCTACATTCTCCCCATACCAAGAGGTGTTAAACCCCGTCAGAATCCAATATTCTCATGCATTCCGCTTTCCAGGCTGTCAAAAACGCATCAGTGTCATCAACCATCCCATCTCCTTTGGCCCCATAGCTATCCATGCTAAAGAATAGGCAAGTCGTTGTATCTAGACGGATGTTAGTTGTGCATCACAGAACCGTAGATCATGGAGATTATGCACACCATGCAAAGAATAAGTTTCGATTCACTGTCAGCCATTCATCCTCATCTGATTTCATCACAGACGAGTAGTTTGTTGGACGCACAGATCTTTGCAATTAATAGATCTTTGAACTCACAGATCACTGAATTGAATGTCGCAGCCACTTTATCAGGAGTAGATCTCGATTTCCTGAACCATATCCACGCCTGGACACTGAGAATTGGTACACCTATGCCTTCAACAACAATTTATCGGTCAAGAGGAAGAAATTTGCATGCTTGCAGATGATTATTCACCGTTTGAGCGAGGTAATAACAGCATGGAAATACAAGAGCATGGGAAGATTGACTGTCACAATTGATTGGTGGTGAAGGTCGTTTTATTCATGGAGGTTGTGTTTCATGCCCATATATAAAAATAAACTCACGTCTTCCATCTTGTTGAAACAAGTAAATAAGTTCTCCATTATGGATCCGACCATCCTCCTTCCAGGGGTAATTCGACCAGCAGCTTGCCAGTAATGAACGACTGGGATTATTCTAAAACTGGATGGTTAGGGAAATTCTTGCTTGATCGGACGAAAAACCTCTTGGATTTGATAATAGGGTACTCGGTTGGGCTACTCGACCTTGGATGCTCGGTGGGGGTGACTTGGCGTAGTTCTCTTTATGACTGTATTACTTCAGCAAATCCTTACAAATAAGACCTCGATCCACAACTTCCACATCTGCTCCATTTTTGGGCCACTTCAGGGAATGATGTTAATACTTATATATGTGCATCCTTCTTGATTGCCACCAAGGATTCTTGGCTTAGAATTGACCACCATGTTTGCATCCCGTTGTTGTCTAAGATTCAACAGCAAGACATTCTATTGCAGATGTTGGTTGTGAGCCAATACATGAGGCACTTTCAGTTAACTGGAATACCGCCAAAAATTCGTGTACATCAAGTCCTTAATAAAACTGGCCACATAAGAGATTAATTCTGGATAGCTTCCCAACAAAGGTATACTTGTTGCATCCTGCATGTTTCCTCATGGATAGTTTGCATGTTTCCATTCTTTATGAAGGTAGTCGAGGAGAATTCCCACTATGATGCTCAAAAGCATGTCACATGGATATGTGCAAGTAGGAAAGGATGCAATCTCTTTCTCTCAGCACAACCAGATGCACATGTACCATTTTCAAACCCCATTACAAGGAAGGAATATCCATTTAAACGCCAAGACTGGATAGTACAATGTTTTATTACTACAAAATTATTTATTTTTTATTATTATTTTTTATTCTTTTTTATTATTTTTTTCATTTTATGTTTTGAAGAAAAAAATAAAATAAAATAAAAATTAGAAGAACTTAAAAAAAATTACTTCAAACTTATCAAAAAGTTATGCGCAAATGGAACAATTGTAGATCAAAAATAGATTAGGCAATTTTTATGTAATCGTCAACAATTAAAAAATTTCCTGAAATTAATTAGTTATCCTATTTTCTGATCCTCGCGATCGCACGAAGCGCGGAGGAGAGCATACTTATTCTAGCAAAAATAAAAAACTCGAAAATAAAACCCTACCTACACTACACTAATTAGAAATGAGACATTAGTTACGTATAATCAAAGAGCCAATGTAGCCATGCACGCAACAGTAATAAAAATATGTTATCTTTCAATTTCACAATTGATAGTCGAGAATATGTATGAGTGTGCGAAATTAGTTGTTGAAATTGTGAATTAAAAAAATATAAAGAAAAACTAAATGTATCTAACCTAGTACTCGCTTGAAACCATCGTTCGACCAGGCTTTCATAGGTGTGGTGTTCCTCGCTCAGATCATGTTGTAACTCCTCTTCATCCTCCTCTATCTCCTTTTCAATCAATTGTTCATCTTCAGATGCATAAGAGTTTTCAGATGTTGGATCTTCAATTGTTTCTGGAGGAGTATTTGAATGTTTGATCCTTGTCAAGTTCTCTTCTTCATGGGAAGAGGAAATCCCGACATCTACCAGGATCTGAGTGAGTAGTTCTAAGCTGACATTCATTGTTAAATCATGTTAAAAAAAAGATTCTTACAACACCCAAATCAAAATGAAAAACTTTAAAAAACACTCTTGCTAAAACATAAAAAAAAATTGCTCTTCACAATTGCGGAAATTAAAATGTTCCTGATAGTTGGTCAAGGAGAACATGAGAAATCTCCATTCAAGTAGTTGTTAATACCCCTAGAACCAACACATGTAGATCACATTTGCAAAAATTTAAACTAATCCTGAGGAAATTGAAATCTACACTAACTTGCATGAAAAATAAATTTAAACTACCACACTTGCATGAATTGAAATTTACACTACCCTACATGTCCTTACCTGTATGTCACCTTGAAGTTAGGATCATGTCTAATCACACTTGCATGAATTGAAATTTACACTACCCTACATGTCCTTACCTGTATGTCACCTCAGAGTTAGGAGCATGTTTAATCACACTTGCATGAAAAAGAAATTTAAACTACCACACTTGCATGAATTGAAATTTACACTACCCTGCATGTCCTTACCCGTATGTCACCTCAGAGTTAGGATCATGTCTAATCACACTTGCATGAATTGAAATGAAAAACAAACTAATACCTCAATCCATTGTGCTTCCCTGACAACAGTGCCAAAATGTTGGGCTCTAAATATGTTCTAAAAACAACCTCTATGCATCAACCAAAGGTAGGCGCTGACACAAGCGTTTTACTTGTCGCCTATGTAGGTTCTTATCTTCCATTTTCAATACCCAGCCTCCAGAGATGCAACACCTGTAAAGGAACAACAATCATAAAGGGAACGACAGTTGTTCTAGTCAAAGGAACAACAAAAGGAACAACAATCATCCTGTTCAAATGAACAGCAAAAGGAACAGCAATCGTGACAAGGGAATGATAGTCGTTATATTGGGTCGAACTAATGTTGTATTAATTGCATTGTAGTATTTTCCCAACTATCTAATTTGTCAACCTAGGGGTCGTAAACTGACGAAGCACATGCAAAGTATATGCAAGATTGAAGCAGGACTAATCTAATCTAATGTTTAAGCTACAACTGGAATTGAATCATTATCTAACACACGACTGAAATAGAATCATTAATCTAACACACGACTTGGAATTGAATTAATCTAGTTGCATAAATGAAATTAATCTAGGAATGAGAAATTGTGTAAAGGAATTAATCTAGAAATGGAGAACTACATGATGGAAAAGAAAGTACAACATGTGAATAATTGAATGACACAACAACATATGTGAGCTCACTCTAATGAAGCAATCTTATATTAAAATAACCAAATCAATCTTCATAACATAATAATGAAAGCATGAAAACCAAAACCATGAATCAAAGCTAAGAATCCCTTTCTCTTTTGAATCCTAATGACTACTCTAATTCTAATTACATCCTAATTGAATTCTCATGAAGAGAGAGCACTCTCTTTTATACATGAGAGCCTTGAAGATAAAATAACCATCTCATTATTACATATCCACTATTCTCTCAACCTATTTTCCATTATTACAAAATATAATCCCTTTAAATCCTCACACATATCTCTCATATATCTTAGATAAGATATTCCAACCAAATCTCCATGATCTTCTCCTTGGAATGGGCTTGAATTATCTCCTCAAATATTGAAATGGTGGAGGAAGTATTCGAGAAGTCCTTTGAATTAATCCTTCACATATTCCTACACATTACAAAGTTCACACATATTTGATATATATATATATGAAAACATGTTGATTTTCTAACATTTAATCACAAATTCCTTTTAAATACTGAAATGAATAAAGTGGAGAACAATAAGGTGAAACCCAAGTATATTTATGGAAATGATGTCATGAAAGGTTAATGGGGCGATGAAATGTGAAGAATGATGAAGGGAAAGGTGGATGAGAATAGGACATTCCTGAGCCCCAACAGTCACTAGCTCAACATGTTGTTGATATAAAGGACTTCTACATGATGCCCCTATAAGGGGAGTTGCGATAAGGTAAACCTGTAGCAAACAATAAAGAACAATGATTATTATTTTTTGTAAATCTATGCAAAAAATGTAAATGTGTTGAACCTACACAGAATAGATCTAGCTAGAAAATGCTACACACATTTGCAGAGAGAAATTGAGAAAGAAGAAGAAGGAGAGAAAGAATGGAAGAATTATCATTAACCAGATTCCACACTCAAAGAATGAATAATTTACAATAGATATAGGCTACATGAATAACTAATGTGCCATAGTAGTGATCTAGAGAGATCTAGACACTCACTAATAGACATTCGGAGTGAACTGTCACCTAGTCCTAGTTAACTAATCCATGCAATCATCATTTAACTGAGACACATGTGTGGAAGTGAGAGAGACACATGCAATTGTTGGTGATAAAACCGAGGTTGCCATGCATGAGTGACTTCCACTAGTCTAACTAACTCTGAACTAAAAAGGAATGCCCTATTTTGTAGGGGAATATTCTCTAGAGAGAATATTCTCATCTAAGGAATTGTTCTCAACATTGGACTACCAAACTTAGGAAAATAATTCTAGGTGAGTGTGTAATATCTCCAACACCCCCCCTGAACACTACTAGGGTGTAGATGATGAATGGGTCCTGGAAACCAAGGCCATGTTAGGTACCCATTTTACAATGCATATAAGAATGATACATTGAAAAAATGAGAAAAGAGGGNTACAATGCATAAAAAAAATAAAAATGAGAAGGAACAAAAAGCAGTTGCTAAGAAACCCTGTCCTTCACTCCAAGAAGACCTCACAACTGTGCAAGTTTGTGCTCATTGAAGATTTTTTTGAAGATGTAGATGTCTGCACGGATCTGATGAAGTAGATGCACCATTGAGATGCCCACACATATCCACTTTCTCTTCTTGTAATGAAGAAGATCCAAATAAATTTTGGATGAAACTTTGAAAACCATGCGGTCGTTTTGCTCAGAAAATATCAGAATTGAGTCTGATGTGCACGGATCCCTTTTTGACTCCTGAGATGCATGAATTTCTCATGGAAAAGTGTCTGCATGTAACCCCTGAGATGCATGCCATATATCTTCCACATGAAATTCAGAAAACAAATCTGAAATGGAGTAGACATCATCTTCAAGTAATGGAATACAAATTTGTGCAAATACTTTTGTAGAAGACTCTTCATAATAAGAGGCTTGATATTCTGGTGGCTTCTCTTCTGGCTCTATATGTTCAACCTCCTACATGAAATATTCACAATCTTCTTTATTCCCAAATAAAACCTCCAATATGGTCCATAATTCATTTGGAGTTGATTCTTGTGATTCTTCGTATACTTGATGGAAAAGTTCAGGAGAAACAGACATGCAAATACTTCCTATGGCCATATATTGTCTATTGAGAAAGTCATTTTTCTCATCGGCGTAATCAGGCTCTACTTCAGTTTCCATAGTTATTTGGTACAAGCCTTTTCATCTGAGATGAAGCAGAATTTTTGGCTTCCATTCCAAATAGTTATTAGGCGTGAGAAGTATTGTTGATGAGTAAAACATAGATTCCATCTTTTCTGCATTCTTCAATCTTCAGTACCTGCAAAAATAATTTAGTGTAGCTTTTGCTTAGCAGACTGTCAGCTCTAATACCATGTAAATGTGTTGAGCCTGCAAAGAATAGATCTAGCTAGAAAATACTACACACATTTGCAAAGAGAAATTGAGAAAAAAGGAGAGAAAGAATGGAAGAATTCTCATTAACCGTATTCCACACTCAAATAGTGAATAATTTACAATAGATATAGGCTACATGAATAACTAATGCGCCATAGTAGTGATCTAGAGAGATATAGACACTCACTGACATACATTTGGAGTGAACATCCACCTAGTCCTAGTTAACTAATCCATGCAATCATCAATTAACTAAGACACATGTGTGGAAGTGAGAGAGACACATGCAACTGTTGGTGATAAAACCGAGGTTGTCATGCATGAGTGACTTCCACTAGTCTAACTGACTCTGAACTGAAGAGGAACGCCCTATTTTGTAGGGGAATATTCTCTAGAGAGAATATTCTCATCTAAGGAATTGTTCTCAACATTGGACTATCAAACTTAGGAAAATAATTCTAGGTGAGTGTGTAATATCTCCAACAAAAAATTGTAAGAAATCATTTTCTTTATTCTAAATAGGATTATATGTTTATTTTTTTTAAACGTTATTCTAATTCGTAAAGATTATCCATTTTGTTTCTCTCCCTACTTTATCTTAGTTAACTAAGACCACATTCATATATGGGACATTGTGAATATGAAAAACTAGACTATATTGTCTGGGACATTATGAATCTAAAAAACTAGACTATACTAATACCTGATTTTTGTCTTCATTCATTGTAGTAGACTCCAACGAAACCATAACACATCTTGGAGAAAATGTAAGAGCTTGCAAAAGGATCTCAATCAATGTGTAAATATGCATAAGCATTCTCTTAGTTCATGAGATTTCTCCAGTAGCCGAGAAGAGGCATGGTTGATAAGTGCCTACTACTACACTTGGCTCTACACATTGACAGAGCTAACCCAAGTCTAGGAAAAATTGTTATGGGAAGACTGACACCTAAACCTAGCAACGTACTTGCCCCTTGCATTCATATTATAGTATTACATTCTCCATCTCACTTATGATTTTCTAGGTGCAATGAAGATATTCACCAATCGATATGGGAAACTACCTATTACCATGTTTTGTGTCAATACCTAAGTAGGAGGCAATACCATAGCATTTATTTCTATCGAAAAATTCGAGAGTGGATGAGATGTGGTTGGTAAAGTGATTTTACCAATTTCCTTCTCCTGATCAAAGATTTGGATTCTTAAATGTGATAAACCAAATTAATGTATGCCAAGTTGTTGAGTGCTCTTAGCCAAGTCCTAGATAGGTATTTATGTGCATTGGAGGAACAAAACCAAAAATAATAGTTGGTTCTAGAGGGAAGCACTGGAACCACCCAAGGAAGCATGTCAACCATAATCTTAGCCATAATCTCGTGTGGGAGCCATATCTCTCTCGATCTAACTGATAAACACAGGAACACTTATGCCAACACTTCTAATAGTACTAATACCTTGAGACCTCATTGCAACCATAGATCTATATCTAGCAGTCACTCTTATGTAAGTAACAACAATAGTGATGTAACAACGATAGTGAGGCCTTATCAACCTTTCTACTCTTGTTTTGGCTTGGACAAGCAGGGCCTTCGAACTCCTAAACCTGTGCAGTTTATGTTTCTTTATTAATGGATCCTTGGCAATGCCTCATACAATAAGGAAATATTCCACTGCCAACTCTTGCTTGAATATCTATAGCCAAATGGCATACATTCCTATTGCATGCTTATTTTCAATTAAAGAATGAACTTATTTATTGATATTTTAAATTCTTCATAGTTTTAACTATCATAGATTTCAAATCACTTTAAGATATAATGTAATTTGTGAAACATGAAATCATTATATTTTTGTATTAAACAAATATTATTTATTTATGTTGAGTATATGTATGATAGTTGGAGGCCATAAACAAACTCTAGTTTGCACATCACAAATTTGTATGGATTTCATAAACACATTCATTATGTAAGCTATGAGACGATGCACCCAATATCTTAAGTAGAGTGAAACATGATGTACACATGCACAATTAACGTTTGAATAGTTCACTAGGATTTTGCAAGTTCATGGATATGTTGTGAAAAGTTCATGGCTATATTGTGAAAATTGTGGAACACAAATAATTATTAATGAAAACAACTTTAATAATTCTTCTAGTTTATGTACTGTAATAATTCTAGTAATTTATGTCCTGTGGTATGCCAATTTGACTTAAATCTATCCACATATTTGAGCTTGTTAAAAAATATTTCAAAGATTGATGTGAGACCGGTGTTGTCATATAGAAATAAAATGCAAGGCATGGATTGTGAATGAGACTCTCGATTCTAATTGACTAGTTTTAGCCAATGAAATTCTACATGCGTTCTTACATTCTGTCTCTGAAAGTATCTAAAATATTCTCCAGGATTTAAATAACATTTTTATTCTTCGATAGATTCACATACAGTTTAACCATGAATAAAATCTTGCATTAGATAATACTCTACCTTCCCATTGGTATCAACCAGTGGAGATTGTATTATACTCCAATCAATTAGTTTATCTATGCAATACCATGTAGTGGATGTCTATGCTCCAGCAAGAAATAATTCTCTGAAAATAGAAAACTACACATGATAATACTCTACCTATACCCATGGAGCTTGTATTATACTCCAATCATTGCTAGACTACTCCAGTAGGAAGAAATTCTCTAAAAATAGAAAGCTACACATACACCAATCATTCTGATTTTATTCGAGTATTTGTAGGAAAGGAAGCAAAGGAAACTAATCCATACTCCTCTTGTTTATATATATGCCATACTCTTTTGGGTTCTCTAAATTCAATGCCATACTCTTCAAGGTTCTCTAATTTCTATTTCTATGATAATATTATAAACCATTATCACTCTAACACCATATAGATTCACATCAATAAGGAAATTTTAATTTGATGAAAAACCCATATTATCAAGTGGATACACATATTTATGCATTTCACAAAATATATTAGGTAATGCACAAAGTATTTCACAAAAAAAGGTTTGGTAATTACAAAGTATTTCACTAAAGATGTTTGGTAATGTACAAATATGATATGGACTTGAACTTCGTGCACCGCCAAAACCTTCCGAGCATTGTTCCCACCGGTACTTGAACCGTCCACAACAAAGTTAATAGTTTACTTTTCTTCATTTATGTCGAATGCCCGAATCTATAATCGAGATTAGCTTACTAGTGCCCAATTGTTTTCCTCCACCGCCAGGAGTCCCGACTGCCCAATCCGTTAACGGTCACTCATTCTTGATCTCGAAGGTCGCAAATCCTACACCTACAAGGATCACAAATACACTACTTAATTTGATTCTTCAAGTAACAAAAATATATGTTTCATTGTATTATTGTTTTTATTGCCTTGCACGACGCAAAAGCATAATTGTCATACCCCAGGCTTAGATCGGAGTGCGCGAGCTCCCTCCATGAGTTAAGATTTGTGATTCGGACGAGTTAACAAATGTTTGGTTATTTCATGAGTGAAGTTGGAGTTACTTGGGCATGTGATGGCGTGCCAAGTACGACTTCACCAAGATGGACATGTGATGGAGGTTGGTGACTTGACCGAAGAGATGGTTGGGTGGGAGCCCCACCAAAGAAAGGAACGGTTGGTGATGATGGGAAATTCGAAGGCATGCACACCCAGCAGAACGACGCCCAAGACGTGTGACGAACGTCTTGCGATGTGGTTGAGCAAGAAAATGGACAAAGGAAAATTTTGGATGCATTTAACCGAAAGTTGACATCGGCTGGGGAAGAGCACGCACATGGAAGACAAGAGTGCCCCTTGACGAGTCAAATCAATACACGAAAGTCGAGAAATAACCAAGAGTGTGCGTCATCTTGCAATTGAAGGGACATGTCGGTTGGAAGAGTCGTGTCGCAAGGAAACACTTCTTCATAATCGCAGGTTGAAGAGTCTGAGGTAGCAACCAAGGAGGGAGACGATCTCTCCCCAAGGAGCCAAGTAGACCCTTGAGGGTAACTTGCGTTGCCTTGGGGAGGAGCCTTCGCAGATCTGGGCAAGTCTTTCTCAAGGAAGTTGTTAAGGAAACTTGAATTGTGGCAAGGAAGTATGGGTCACTCCAAGCTGAGGCAAGAAGGCAGAGTCTGAACCGAGCAAGGGGAATGACGCACAAGACATAAATGTAGGTATCACAGAGATGAATTCTGAGGTGGTTCATTCTACGATGACGAAGGAAGGATGCATGAAGGTCTCTTATTGAGTAGTTGTATGACTTTCGTAACTTCTATTGAGCAAAATCTTCTTATGTAAACTTTCTTTGTGTGGCACGAAAGTTTAGCTCGGCACACTATTGTTTGGTTTTGGATAAAGATGTCTTTGGGTATTAGGCTGGTTTGGCCGCCCACACATATGTTTCTTTTTCTTGTATGAAGTAAGGCGTATTCCGGATTAAGTGGTTTGGTGTAGCTTCGTTGTCAAATGAATGATTGTGGTGTCGTGCGGTGACTGGGAGCGTCGGGTGATTTTGTCGCCCAACCCTAGGCTCGCCAAGCCCATGACTGATGGTATCAGAGTCAATTTCGGTCTAAGTTAGAGAAGGATCAGTGAAGCTCTTCACCACTGCCACTTCCGTGACATATGGTATCAGAGTTGAATTGATGAACAATTTGGCAAGCTCATTGAGGAGACGGAACGCAGAAACTCAAGCATGAGAGCAAGGTCAATTTGGGTGCGTTAAACATGGGTGGTTGCAAATTTAATTTTGTGGTGATGGAGGAATCATTGTTGCAGATTTGCAACTGTGATCACATAAGTGTTTTGAGCAGTCAGTGAGTTGGTTCACTGTCGTGACTTGGATGGCAAAATGAAGTTTGGTCGCAAAGTAGACAACTGAGCATGATTTCCACTGTGACAACTTTGTTCTTTTCACTACTGAGATTGTGCATGGTGTCTTGGTGTGAAGAAATTATAGGGAACGAAGATAACATATGGGGAAGGGAGGTTCAGTTGAACACATGGTTCGGATCACAGCAGGATACATTTTCCACTATGCCAACTTCGTGATGTGCACCATCGAAGAGAAGTTGGGTCAATTGGGTTACGATTGAGGATCACAACTTTTGGACAGATGTCGGTTAACAAGCATGAGACTTGACAATCGGTTGATGTGCATGGTGTCCTGGTGCTGAGGCACTACAGGGCGTGAAGATAATAGATGAAGAAATGGAAGATGGGTTCGGTTAGGTACATCCTTGAGGAAAGTGACTTGGATAGATTTGGGGCATCGTAGTTTCTCAGTTATAGACTTGTGACGGCATGAAGACTTGAACCATGAATATGCCAAAGAAGTCATGAACATGCACGATTGTTCCAAATTTCTTATTTTGTTGGGTTCATTGAAGAGAGACAGAAAGAATTGACTGAAGACAAGAGAAACTTATTTCCATCGTAGACTTGGGAGAGGCCCACATGCTTGGGTTGGAGCAAGGTTCATCACAACAGTTTAGCAGATGGTTGCAGTTGGAAGCCAAGACACTTATATGAAGGCTTGTCAAGGATGACAAGACTTTGAGTGAGGGAGCATGTCATACCCTAGGTTTAGATCAGAACGCGTGGGCTCCCTCCACAAGTTAAAACTTGCGATTCAGACGAGTCAGCAAATGTTCGGTTATTTCATGAGTGAAGTTGGAGTTACTTGGGCATGCGATGTCATGCCAGGTATGACTTCACCAAGATGGACTTGCGATGGAGGTTGGTGACTTAACCAAAGATATGGTTGGGTGGGCGCCCCACCAAAGAAAAGAACAGCTAGTGATGATGGGCGCGTTGAAGGCATGTGTGCCTAGCAGAACAGATGCCCAAGACGTGCGATGAACATCTTGCGATGTATTTGACCAAGAAAATGGATGAAGGCACAAGTTGGGTTCCTTTAACCTAAAGTTGGCGTCGGCTGGGGAAGAGTGTGCGCATGGAAGACAAGTGTGTCCCTTAACAAGTCAGCTGAACCCGTGAAAGTGAAAAAATAACCAAGAGTGTGCATTGACTTGCGATCAAATGGACACATCGGTTGGAAGAGTCGCGTCACAAGAAAACATCGCATCACTATTTAACCAAGTGCAAGCTGATCATTTGGAATTCGGCTAAGGCAAGGAGTTGGGAGACACTTCTTCACAATAACAGGTTGAAGAGTCTGAGGCAGCGACCAAGGAGGGAGACAAGCTCTCCCCAAGGAGCCAAGTAGACCCTTGAGGGTAACTTGGGCTTCCTTGGGGAGGATTCATCACAGATCTGGGCAAGTATTTCTCAAAGAAGTTGTTAAGGAAAATTGAATTGTGGCAAGGAAGTAAGGGTCGCTCCAAGCAGAGGCAAGAAGGCAACGTCTGAACCAAGCAAGGGGACAGATGCACAAGACGGAAATGCAGGTATCGTAGAGATGAAGATTGAGGTGGTTCATTCTGTGATGACGAAGGAAGGATGCACGAAGGCAACTCACTGAACAACTGTATGACTTTTGCAACTTCTATTGAGCTAAAGCTCCTTATGTAAACTTTCTTCGTGTGGCACGAGAGTTTAGCTTGACACACTGTTCAGTTTTGGGTAAAGATGTCTTTGAGTATTAGGCCGGTTTGGTGGCCCGCACATATGTTTTGCTTGTACTTGCATGAATGATTTCTTTTACTTTCACAACTAAATATAAGATAAAGCAGGCATAACATAAGTAATAAATGAAGTTGTAATGAAGGAAGGTGTAGTCCGGATTAAGTAGTTTGATGTAGCTTCATTTTCAAACTAATGGTGTCGCACACCCAACCGGCTCGCCAGGCCCATGATAATAACAATTCCATGAGTGCAAGAGAAATTTGCATTGGTCTTGCCATTACAACCGCTGCGATTCAAACTTTTCTCCACAAATACAATATATGAGGTCGTTCATAAAGCGTCCACAAAAATTGTAAATATAATCTAGTATGAGTAGTCACAGGAAAAGTAGTGGATTGTATAGAGTCGATTTGGTGATTGTTCAACTTTGACACCGCCCTGTCCAGTGAACTAGCCTCCTATTTAGGCATGTGGCTCCCTCGCACGTGGCCGACATGAATGATTACAGTTGTGAATTTCACGGGAGATGATTGGGTTGAAGAATTGGGACCAAGCAGATATAGAAAAGCACTGGAGGCCTACCAACTCTTAACAAATAAAGTGATCAAACTTGTCTGTATCGACTCTTATAAGCGCCAAAACCTGCCATGACCGACAAGTAAATACTTCAATGTTTCTCCGCACACGATAAACGTAGGAAATCCAATTACATTTTAAAATATATAACTTTTATTTCTAGAATTGGTGAATATAATTATGTGAAATTGGTGAATATAACTATGTGAAATTTGAGTTTTTATAGTTAGGGTAATTTTTCAAAAATTATAATATTAATCTTTTTTTTTTTTTAAATTATGAAAGTCACTATATTATTAAACACACACACACACACACACACACACACACACACACACACACACACACATATATATATATATATATTAGATTGTACATCTTGGTGTCCTCTAGTGGGGCTTATAACTTATTTTAAAAATGGTTAAGCAGATAAAAAGTTGTAGCAAAAATAAAAGAGTTATGCATTTTAGGATTATGATATATGTCAAGAAAAAAATAGATTAAAATAATAAACTATATATATTTTTAAATTATATCTTTGGAATTTGCATAGTGGACTCTATATGTGTCTCTATTTTCATCCACAATGGATTTGTGTAACTTGTAGAAAAATAATGTAAAAATAGAGATATTGAGAGGTATTCATAAAAATGGAGGTTTTAATGTATTTG
>ML783786.1:395517-422427 GCA_009831015.1 Picea engelmannii
TCTCTCTCTCTCTCTCTCTCTCTCTCTCTCTCTCTCTCTCTCCTTTTATACCCCCATTTATCTCTCCCACCTCTCTCTCTCACACTCTTTTCTCGTCTCTCTCTTGTTGAAATTTCTAATCCCATCCCTAGATAAATTCTTAACTAGTGATTTCCTTGTTGTAAATCAAATTAGTAGCTCACAAAACAAAATACACTTGCTAGAATAATCAATGGAAATAATTAGTGGAATAAAATAAACCAATTCCAGACACACAAAAATTTATGCACTTCAAATAAGATTATCATTAGAATATTATCAAATCTTACAAGAGATTCCTTACAAGGAAAATGGCCCACAAAGAAATACAAAAAAGTATAGACAACACTTGCAAACCCTAGCAACTCCTCCTTGGTTGTACGGTCCCATACAATAAATTTTCTCAGACCTGTATATGCCTTCCTGCACTGTAGTCTGCATATATGTGTGCTTTCTTGCACTGTAGCTTATGCATGCACACACCCTAACTGACTTGTATAATGCCTATGAATCTATACTTGATGTTTTGGCTATGTGTTGTTGGATCTTCTTGTGGCTATCCCTACACTCTCTTCTCCTAGACGCATATTGATCTCTAGATGAAAGTCCTTCTCCACTTATCCAAGATCTCCTTGAGAAAAATTCATTTCTCACTCTCTCTCTCTCTCTCTCTCTCTCTCTCTCTCTCTCTCTCTAGTGAAAAGTGCCTCCTCCTTTACCCTAGCCTTGCTTTTATAATATTGAGTTATCACCTAACCATATTCTCTAAAGTGATTGACGATTGAGATTAAATCTCACCTCACTTGAGATTAATGGTTAATATTTAATTCATTAATGCTAATAACTTTAACATTTCATTATATTAAACTCAACTAATTAATAAAAACACTTTACTTTAATAATTACTTTAATTACCCCGGATGGGGTGACACGCATCATAGGTTGGGCACGCGGTGATGAGCTGGGAAGGGCCATAAATACTGGCCACTGTCTCCCATCTCCTCATCATTAATATGGGAGTGAGCCTGAGCAGCCAAAACCAGAGGACGAGGCCTCTCATGCGAGTGAAGAGGATGGAGGGACAGAGCACTAAGAGCATAGCCTTAATGACCAAGTCTGTCACGGCCACCTTCATTCATATCATCCACTATGATAGATATGCAATGCATTCTGGAGTTGATCAGTCGAAGTCTGAACCTTCGGAAGGCTGGTGCAGAGATATCTACCCCTTTGGCATTATGGTTATTCTCCTTCTTATCTCCATGCCAAGGGCAAGAGGTCGGCCTCACAGAGGCGCTGCGTGGTATTCATTTGACTCCTGTAGAAAGTGGCAGTAGAAGTTTGAAAGGGTGCTAGCCATGGGGTGCACACAAAGAGCCCGAAAAACCAGGAAGCCTTGGACACATCCCATGGTATATGTGAAGGAAGTTGTTCCAGAAGAACCCATCCAGGTTCCTCCAGAACATCTCCTCTTCATTATTCCGGATAATTGGGATCCCCCAACCTGTTTTATTGATGAGGCCAAGCCTCGGGATCTTGAAATGACGCACAACCACAAGGAAGGGAACTCAATATGGGAACATACCACTTACTACGTCAAGGAAGAACTATCGAGAAACACAGAAGAAAAAGTGAGTTCAACAATCAGTTAATTTTCAGAGGAAGTGGTTCAGTAGGAAGAGCAGCAAGGACATCAAAGCAGCCGTGTGAATGAAGAAAAAGAGGGTAGCAGAGTCTAGAAGCCAATTCCCCTCTCCTTCGCTCAGGGAGAATGGAATGACTAGCCTCCACTCCTCCACTTGGAGCATTTGGAACTGATCTTTGAAACACGTAGCATGGTGGATGACCAAATCCATAGAGCCCTCCAAATTAGTCAGCGCCTCGACATGATGTATGTTGCTTATTCCAACACATCACCAGGACGACAATGCCCTATGTGCACACAACCCTTTGCGCTTCCAGCCAGATCGGGAAAGAATGATGAAGATGATGAAGTCACCGGGTAACTTCTACTGTGAATGTTCATAGTTAGAAGTTTTATTTTGCTTAGAACTAGAGATCTAGCTTAGTTAAACTATCATTATGCTGCCAGAAGTAAGCTTTGGAACAATTTCAAACTAATGGCGACCATACGTCCTGGTTTCCTTCGGGCGGGACAGATGGCAGCCTGGTTTCTTTTTTGTGTGTGTGAAAACAAGTGGCATGGGAGGCCAGCTATCCCAGTTTCCTTTTTTGGTGGGACAGTTGGCACTCCAAAATACTCTGTAAGCCTGCACTTTTAATATAATAGGATCCTCCCCTTTTTTACTTAAAAAAATATATATATATCCTTTAATTAAAGTAAATTACTAAGGTAGAAGGCTTTGTATGACTTCCACACATATAGGCACTTAGACCTGAGTGGAAGTACATGTTTGATGCTACAAACATCAACACTCCCTCTTGTTGAGGAAGGTATTCTTTACCACTCCAAGTTTTTCCCCGAAGAATACAAACTTCCATTTAATTAAGGGTTTGGTCAGAATTTCTACAACCTTATCATGTATGGAAATATAATGAAGCTTAACTACTACCTTCTGGATCCTATCTTGGATGAAGTGATACCTAATCTCAATATGCTTGGATCTATCATGGAATACTATATTCTCGGAGAGTTTGATAAAACCATGGTTATCACAATATATCACTGTGGGATTCAAATCCTGATCTAATAATATTGTATACAATTGATGAATCTAAATGGCTTCACAACTAGCCATACTCATTGCTATATACTCTTCCTCTGTTGAACTAAGTGCTACAGAAGTATGCTTCCTACCGAATCATGTAATCATTGTTGATCCCAAACTAAAGTAGCACCCTGAGGTGCTCTTCCTATCCACTGCACTCCCTACCCAATCTAAATTTGAATATCCTTGCAGCCTCACTGCATCACCTCCAAGATAACTCAACCCATACTCCATTCTACCTCTCAAGTACCTAAAACACATGCTTCGCTACTATCTAATGAACCTTCCTTGGCTCCACCATGAACTGGCTCAAGGTGTTCATAGAAAAACATATATATAGCCTGGTGTTGACCAAATACATCAAATAACCTATCAATTATCTATATACCCTGAGATCCACCAACTTTGAATTTGAAGTGACAACATTATTCAGGTTGATAACCATAGGTGTAGCCATCGGTCTATAGTCCTCCATCCTGAATATCCTCAAGATCTCCATTGTGTACTTCCCTTGACCAAGGAATATCTATCATGATATTTTTCATACCTCTAAGCCCAAGAAATAATGCATCAAGCCAATATCCTTCATCCTGAACTCAATATCCAAATCTGTTTTTCACCCTGTTATAAGCTCCTCTACACCTGTGAGAAACAAATCATCCACATACAGTACCAAGATAAGCGGATCCATCCCAACAAGTATATAGTACAAGTTAAGATCCACCTCTGTCATGGTGAATCCCATACTATACAAGTATCCATGAATCCTAGAATACCACACCTTGGGTGCATGTTTGATTATTTACAAGGCTTTCTTAAGCCTACACACATGAGACTCCCTCTCATGTACCTCAAATACCTAATGTTTCTCTATATATACTTCTTCCTTAATGATCCCATTTATGAAATCTATCTTCATGTCCATCTAATGAATCATCCACCGCATAACTGAAGCAATAGATATAACAACTCAAATAGAAGCATACCCGAAGACTGGAGAAAATGTCTCCTTGTAGTCCACTCCCTCTCTCTAAGAGAATCCTCTCACCACAAACCTCACCTTGAAATTCTCGATGTTTCCATATGCAGCATGCCTGGAACTCACAAGTGAATTCCCCTCCAATCTTGACACCATGTACCAAACATCATTCTTCATGATAGAGGTGTACTCCTCCACCATGGCATCCTACCAAACCTGTTGATTTGTCGCTTCCAAAAAATTGGAAGGCTCAACATCAATGATGCTACTCATAAGCACCATATAGTTAGGAAATGACGCAAACGCCACCCAGGGCACGTCTGCTCTCACCAGGACCTTCTCTTCCCTAGGCCCGAAGAACAAAAGAGGTTCTTCAAATCCCTTATCGAGACTTTTCTGCACCCACAAAATATTCTCCTTATGACTCCCCTGTGTTATATCGGGGAATCAGACCTCGCGGGACCGTGAGTCCTGCACTCGGGAAAAACGGGAATTGTAAAACCCCGAAACTTGATGAACCTTCACCCACGTGTTCTCTGCTTCTATCGGGAAAACTCTCGTCGGGAAATTGGCACTTGCGAGGTCGTAAGTTCCTTACCTCTTGTATCCCCAATTCCCGAACTCCGACGGCACCTTCTGCACCCTTTAGCCCCCAGGCTAAATCTCTCTCATGTGACCTGCCAACCCACGTGACCGTGTCCTTCCCCCTTATCGGGATTTTGCACTTAGGGATTTGAAATGCGAAGAAATCGCACTCCTAGAATCTCCAATCCCATATCTCCGATGCCACCTGTCTTCTCCTCAATTCAAGGCTCAATCCTCCGACACATGTCCTCCACTACCAGTCTAAATCCTATCGGTAAATCGTGTATCGCGATTTCAACTTACAAAATGCACTCGACTCCGGAAATCCCGAAATGTCGAACCCCGACTCCTCGGGATCTCTCTCCACATGTCCTTCAGATCAACGACTCTGATCAAATTGGGAAATCGCGTTTCGCGGTTTTGTTTTGCTCGAGTTCCTTGACACTGGAAACCCCGATGTCCCGAACGCCGACTCGTCAGGATCTTCATCCACGTGTCCCCGCGAATGGGCGGCTCAAATATCCTGTCGGGAAATCATGGATCACGATTCCAGTATGCGAGAGTTTTATGTCCTAGCAAACTGATTCTTCGATGAGTTGATCCCCGATGGATTCCTGGCTCCTTGCCACGTATCCCTGCCGAGATCAACGGCTCAGATTTTTTTCTCGGAATTTCGGGACTTTCAAGGTCTCGATTTTTCTTACTTGTCAAAACCCCGATGGCCAAATGTCCCGATGGCTACTCTAGAACTTCTTCTCCGCCTCGGAACTTAACCCCTGCGCAACTTTTCGGGATCTAGTGGCTGACGGGTGACTGGTCCACGATCTGACGGTTCACGACTCCTGGAGATTGAACTCCCAGCGCGACCGTAACCTCTCCACTTCGTCAATAAATCTAATGGTCTACGGGGTTATGTCAACCTCCTCTACAAGATCTTGACCGTCGATTCCCTTTCTCCTATATTGAGGACTTCTTGGCACGGAATTCTCTTGTGCAGTCTCTAGTAATGATATCACGAGGGTGCTATGTCTCCTAAGCTTTCTTCCACTCTGTTTCTTCAGAGGAACTTACGTGCCTTCCTTGTGCTCAGCATTCAACAACTTCCTGAGTGTTGAATCCTCTAGACCTTGCGCACTCCTGCAGCAGCAGTCTTAGTAACCCACTTTCACTTCTGAGGGTTCTGAGAACAAAAGTTTAACTCCCGAGCCTTCTGCCAACGCACTCCTTGCGGGCGACTCAACTGCACTCCTTGCAGGAATCCTTGCTCAAAGAGAAAACAGTTGTACCTCACTTCACCTTCTCTTAGACTTCTATTTTAACACATGAAGTCATTCACATACACAGCATAACAAATGCATACAGGGAGTAATACTCAGAGAAATTAACACACATACATGGAGAATAACACAACATCCATGAATCTGAATCAACTTCCTCTATTAATTCATGATCTGTACATGGATGTCTTCTACGACTCTCTCTGCTATTCTCCTATGCTCTCTCTTGATGATAATCTATCTGGTTCCTCCCCTACAATCATCCAAATGAGGGTGTCTATAGTCGGTTTCCCCTCTTCCTTCTAGAACTATCTAATCTAGAATTTTAATTCTTATCTACCTACAACTACTACTATAAATGCCTCTGATTGTCTCAGACGAGAGTGTATAGCTCGAGGTATGATTACATTCTTTTCAAGGTGCCTAAAATAAATGGTCTCATTTATTTTCAGCGTGTCAACTCCAAGGGAAAATTTTGAAAATTCGAAAGCTTGCGCTGGACGTCTTCCAACTGACTTCCACTTCCACGTTGGTTGCTTGTCGTGAGGTATGCTCCTGCATCATACTCCCTCCCTTGAAAATTTGCATGGGCTCCTATCCATGAGCTCCTGCATGGTATGTCCATGCTTCTGAATCTCTGCTTCAGTCTCCCAGCTGGCATCTTCAACTGGATGACCCTTCCACTTAACTAAATATTCAAAATATTCCTTCCTCCTGGTTTTCTTACCCACTCGTTTGTTCAGTATCTGCTCCATCTGTGGCTTCTCTGCAACTGGCATCTTCTTCTGCCACTGGACCTCTGGTTGATCATCACCATCTACTCCTGCTTCATCATCTTTATATGGATATAGATCCGAAACATTAAATATCGGAGATATTCCAATATCACCTGGTAACTCAATTTCGTAAGCATTCTGTCCCATCTTTTTCAAGACCTTGCATGGCCCAATTTTTTTTCATCTTCAGCTTGTTGTATGTTCCTCTCGGGAACCTTTATTTCCTCAAATGTGCCAGAACCAGATCACCAACTTCAAAGTGAAGTTGTCTCTGATGCTGATCTGCTCTGCGTTTGTACTCCTGATTTGACTTCAATAGTCGTTCTTTCACCTGACTGTGAAGCTCCTTCATTGCTTCAGCGAATTCTTCTACACTAGCACTGCTAGTACCAGTCTGTTCTGAATCCCTCAATTGAGAAACTCCTCTTGGATGCATTCCATATATAATCTGAAATGGACTTTTTCCTGTGCTCTGATTTACTGAGTCATTGTAAGCAAACTTTGCCTGCGGTAATATGCTATCCCAGCTACTATGGTGCTCTGTCACCAAGCTCCTCAACAAATATCCCATACTTTTGTTGACCACTTCTGTCTGTCCATCCATCTGAGGATGATAAGGAGAACTAAACATCAAATTAGTTCTGAGCTTCTTCCACAAGGTTCTCCAGAAATGCCCTATGAATTTTGTGTCCTTGTCTGAGACTATGCTTTTTGGCAATCCATGGAGTCGAACAATTTCCTTGAAAAACAAATTTGCGATGTGAGTCGCATCGTTGGTCTTCTGGCATGGGATAAAATGTGCCATTTTAGAAAACCTGTCAACTACCACAAAGATTGAATCAACACCCCTTTGTGTCCTTGGAAATCCCAATATAAAATCCATGCTAATTTCGTCCCACGGCCTCTCTGGTATGGGCAAGGGTTGATAAAAACCCGCATTCTGTTTCCTTCCCTTTGAATGCTGGCAAATCCTGCATCTGTCCACAAATTTCTTGACTTCTGACCGCATTCCTGGCCAAAAGTATGACTCTCTCAGCTTAGCAAATGTCTTATCATGGCCAAAATGTCTGGCCAATCCTCCACTGTGCTTTTCCTTCAACAAGTTCTCTCTTATGGAGCAATCTGGAATACACAGTTGATTTCCTTTGAACAGAAATCCATCCTGGATCACATACTCTATCCACTGACTCCTGTCTCTGAGAAATGGACTCTCAGCTGCTTCATAAGCTTCCTTGAAATATGAATCATTTGCATACATGTCCTTAAGATAATCAAAGCCTAATGTCCTGACTTTGAACTCCTGCAACATCAAACTTTTCCTGCTCAAAGCATCAGCAACTTTGTTAGCAGTACCAGAAATATGTTTTATTACAAAAGTGAAATTTTGCATGTATTCTACCCATTTAACATGCCTCTGATTCAACTTTTCTTGCTGAGTCACATATTGTAATGCATGGTTATCACTATATAAAACAAATTCCTTCGGAATCAAATAGTGCCTCCACTTCTTCAATGTCTGTATGATGGCATAGAATTATTTATCATATGTGGAGTATTTCTCCTTCGCTTCATTCAACTTCTCGCTGAAATATGCAATCGGCCTATCTTCCTGACTTAGGACCGCTCCAATTGCAAACCCGCTTGCATCACATTTCACCTGGAATGTCTTTTGAAAATCTGGCAACACCAGGATTGGTTGCACTGTAATCTTTCGTTTCAACAAGTTGAAACTCTTCTCAGCCTCTTCCGTCCAGTGAAAAGATTTATGTCTTTTCTTCACTGTATCCATCATTGCTGCACTAATTCCACTGAAATTTCTAATGAATTTTCTGTAGAAACTAGCCAATCCATGAAAACTCCTCACCTCAAATATGTTTCTTGGTGATGGCCAATTCTTGATTACTTCCACCTTATCTGGATCCATCCTCATCTCATTTGCAGATATAACGAATCCCAAATAAACGAGCTATGTCTTCATGAATGAGGACTTCTTCATATTTATCAACAACTTCTCTTGCTGTAATCTCTTCATCACAATAGCTAAATGCTTCAGGTGTTCAGCTTTTGTCTTGTTGAAGACCAATATGTCATCCAGATACACGATGAAAAATTTCCCAATGAACTCCTTCAGGACTTCATTCATCAACCTCATAAAGGTACTTGGTGCATTCGTCAAGCCAAACGGCATGACAAGCCATTCGTACAAACCTTTGTTTGTCTTGAATGTTGTTTTCCATTCGTCACCTTCTCTCATACGAATCTGATGATATCCACTCTTAAGATCTATCTTTGAAAAAAAAATTGCTCCACTTAAGCAATCCATCAAATCATCCATTCTCGGCAATGGGAATCTATACCTGATAGTTATCTTGTTGATGGCTCTCGAATCAGTGCACATCCTCCAGCCTCCATCTTTCTTCGGACTGAGTACTGTTGGAACGGCACATGAACTCAAACTTTCCCTGACCAAGCCTTTGTCCAACAACTCCTGGACTTGTCTTTTAACTTCTTCATTCTCCTGCGGTGTCAACCTGTACGCGGCTTTGTTTGGTAAACTAGCCCCTGGTATGAGATCAATGTGATGGCTCACGCTCCTCATCGATGGAAACAAACGAGGTAGTTCGTCCACTACAATATCAGCAAACTCTTCCAGTAGTTCCTGAACTTCTTCTGGAAAATCGTCCACTCTTGTGCTAGTCAGAACAATTCTCGGTTTTCTGACCACAAAGAATTGTGGATCCTCCTTCTTCTTAACTTCTGTAAGAAGTTCCTTCCCACTCATGAGAAGTACTATGTTGCTTACCTCTGGTTTCACCTCTTTATCTTCAATTGGACACAACATATGAGTCCTCCCATTCCTCTCCAGGGTGTATGTATTTTTTTTTCCATCATGAATTACATTTCTATCATATTGCCATGGTCTACCCAACAATAAATGACAGACATCCATAGGAATAACATCACATAAAATTCTATCATTATACCCTCCTATCTTAATGTCAACTAAGCACTGTCTAGTGACATTTACCCGATGTCCCTTCTGTAGCCATGAAACTTTGCATGGATTCGGGTGATCGGTTGTCTCCAACTCCAGCCTCTCCACCACCTCGGTTGAAATGAGATTGTTTGTGCTTCCGCTGTCCACGATGACCTTGCACGCCCAACCTTTGGTCTTGCAAGCAGTCCTAAAAAGACTGTTCCTCTGTGCTGAGTTCTCCATCCCCTTTTCTGGCGTCAAAAGGACTTTTCGCATCACCAGTGATATTTCGCCCTCAGCGTACTCTGCCTCAACATCTCGCCTTTGTGCCTCGGCGATGTGAGTCTCTCCTCCATCCTTCTTCCTATCTGGATAGTCGACTGACTTGTGCCCCTCCTTTCCACATGTGTAGCATGTAATGACTCCACCTCTGCCTCTTCCTCTACCTCTGGTACGAGGAAACCTATTATTATCAGCATATCCTCTTCTTTGCTCAGCATATCGCCCTCTCTATGAGGTTCCACCTCTCTCTGTCTGAGTCTGAGGTTTTTTCCATTCTTCCTTGGGCTTCTAGGTCCTTTCTTGGGCAACTGCTTTGCCTCTGGGCTGACTTCTGCCTCGGCCCCTCTTACTTTGTTTACGGCTAAGTTTCTCCTCAGCTTTCAGAGCCAATTGGTAAGCGTCCTCTACCGTTCGGATGGTGGCCAAATTTAGTTCATCCTGAATTTCATACCTCAGGCCATTCATATACCTGGCTACCTTTTCGTCATTACTTTCACGATGACCTGCTCTAATGTTCAACCTGTAAAATTCCTCAGTATACTCTTTCACTATCATCATATTCTGTCTCAGGTTCTGCATCCTCTTGAACAGAGAAATTTGATAGTCCCTGGGAATGAATTTTGCCTTCATCTTTGCAATCATCCTGTCCCAGCTCCTAATTTTCTGCTTGCCTTGGCAATGCCTGTCAGCTTGCAGTTCATCCCACCACAATGTTGCATGTCCTTTTAATCTTGTGACAGCATGTCTGACCTTCTTATCATCTTCGATATCTTCATAATCGAAGTAAGTGTCAAGAGCTCTAATCCAGTCTAGCAACTCTTCTGCATCCAAACTCCCTTCATAAGCCGGAATGTCCATCTTTGTTTTTGAACTCATCCGAGTGATAGCCTTAATTAAACGCTTGTTAGCTACATCTTCTACCGGGATTTTTTCTTCTTCTCGTCCAGCATCACCTTCAGGTTCTGATTCACTGATATCTCCTGTATCAGCTCTTCGCCTTTCTCTTATCTCCATGTCCTCCATTCTGGCACGAAGATTACGCATTCCTCTTTCCACGTGTGAATTTTGTCCTTGCCTACCTCTTTCTCTGGACATTTCTCTTCCTCTGGACAATTCCCTTTCCTCCTCTGGGTCGGGTGATTGTCTATTTCTTCTCCTTGGCGGCATGGTGTACTCCCCTTGTCCTCTGCTATAGAAAGAAAAGAATCTTTTTTCTATGCTCTGATACCACTTGACGCAAACGCCACCCAGGGCACGTCTGCTCTCACCAGGACCTTCTCTTCCCTAGGCCCGAAGAACAAAAGAGGTTCTTCAAATCCCTTATCGGGACTTTTCTGCACCCACAGAATATTCTCCTTATGACTCCCCTGTGTTATATCGGGGAATCTGACCTCGCGGGACCGCGAGTCCTGCACTCGGGAAAAATGGGAATTGTAAAACCCCAAAACCCGATGAACCTTCACCCACGTGTTCTCTGCTTCTATCGGGAAAACTCTCGTCGGGAAATCGGCACTTGCAAGGTCGTAAGTTCCTTACCTCTTGTATCCCCGATTCCCGAACTCCGACAGCACCTTCTGCACCCTTTAGCCCCCATGATAAATCTCTCTCATGTGACTTGCCAACCCACGTGACTGTGTCCTTCCCCCTTATCGGGATTTCGCACTTCAGGGATTTGAAATGCGAAGAACTTGCACTCCTGGAATCTTCGATCCCCGATCTCTGATGCCACCTGTCTTCTCCTCAATTCAAGGCTCAATCGTCCGACACTTGTCCTCCACTACCAGTCTAAATCCTATCGGGAAATCATGTATCATGATTTCAACTTACAAAATTCACTCGACTCCGAAAATCCCGAAATGCCGAACCCCGACTCCTCGGGATCTCTCTCCACGTGTCCTTCAGATCAACGGCTCTGATCAAATCGAGAAATCGCGTTTCGCGGTTTTGTTGTGCTCGAGTTCCTTGACACTGGAAACCCCGATGTCTCGAACGCCGACTTGTCGGGATCTTTTTCCACGTGTCCTTCAGATCAACGGCTCTGATCAAATCGGGAAATCGCGGATCGCGATTTTGTTGTGCTCGAATTCCTTGACACTAGAAACCCCGATGTCCCAAACGTCGACTCGTCAAGATCTTCGTCCACGTGTCCCCCCGAATGGGCGGCTCAAATCTCCTGTCGGGAAATCGCGGATCGCGATTTCAGTATGCGAGAGTTTTATGTCCTCGCAAACCGATTCTCCAATGAGTTGATCCCCGATGGATTCCTGGCTCCTTGCCACGTATCCCTGCCGAGATCAATGGCTCAGATTTTTTTCTCGGAATTTTGGGACTTTCAAGGTCTCGATTTTTCTTACTTGTCAAAACCCCGATGGCCAAATGTCCCAATGGCTCCTCTAGAACTTCTTCTCCGCCTCGGAACTTAACCCCTGCGCAACTTTCCGGGATCTAGTGGCTGACGGGTGACTGGTCCATGATCTGACGGTTCACGACTCCTGGAGCTTGAACTCCCAGCGCGACCATAACCTCTCCACTTCTTCAATAAATCTAATGGTCGACGGGGTTCTGTCGACCTCCTCTACAAGATCTTGACCGTCGATTCCCTTTCTCCTATCTTGAGGACTTCTTGGCACGAAAGTATCTTGTGCAGTCTCCAGTAATGATATCACGAGGGTGTTATGTCTCCTGAGCTTTCTTCCACTCTGTTTATTCAGAGGAACTTACGCGCCTTCCTTGCATTCAGCATTCAACAACTTCCTGAGTGTTGAATCCTCCAGACCCTGCACACTCCTGCAGCAGCAGTCTTAGTAACCCACTTTCACTTCTGAGGGTTCTGAGAACAAAAGTTTAACTCCAAAGCCTTCTGCCAACGCACTCCTTGCAGGCGACTCAACTGCACTCCTTGCAAGAATCCTTGCTCAAAGAGAAAACAGTTGTACCTCACTTCACCTGCTCTCATACTTCTATTTTAACACATGAAGTCATTCACATACACAACATAACAAATGCATACAGGAAGTAATACTCAAAGAAATTAACACACATACATGGAGAATAACACAACAGCCATGAATCTGAATCAACTTCCTCTATTAATTCATGATCTGTACATGGATGTCTTCTACGACTCTCTCTGCTATTCTCTTATGCTCTCTCTTGATGATAATCTATCTGGTTCCTCCCCTACAATCATCCAAATGAGGGTGTCTATAGTCGGTTTCCCCTCTTCCTTCTAGAACTATCTAATCTAGAATTTTAATTCTTATCTACCTACAACTACTACTATAAATGCCTCTGATTATCTCAGACGAGAGCGTATGGCTCGAGGTCTGATTACATTCTTTTCAAGGCGCCTAAAATAAATGGTCTCATTTATGTTCAGCGCATCAACTCCAAGGGAAAATTTTGAAAATTCGAAAGCTTGCGCTGGACGTCTTCCAACTGACTTCCACTTCCACGTTGGTTGCTTGTCATGAGGGATGCTCCTGCATCAGGAAACTTCCTTGGAGGCCTTCTCTCCCTGACTGCACTCCTAGGAGCCTCACCAACATCCCTCAATGTATGCAATAGCAACTTGGGTCTCCTAACAAAATTGGAAGGGGATGACTCCTCCTCCCCACCTGAAGTCTGACTTCTTGAATTGGAAGTTGTTGAGTGTTTCTCATCCTTTGGAGCCTCCTTCTCCTCATCCTCTTCCACTGCTGGTCATTCTTGAGATTTCCTAGATGTCAGGTTCTCCTCAAACTTAACATCTCTACTCACATATGCCTTCCGTTGTGTTGATATGAACATCTTGTAAGCCTTTGAGGTCTCAATGTACCCAAAAAAATACCCTTCTATCCTAAAGGCTCTAGCTTGTGTGACAACACATGTATTCCAATAGAGGATGAGCACCTTCAGTAACCACTCACACAAAACAAGGTTACTGATTTAATGAAAACTGTGACCTCAAAACGAGAACTCTAGCCCTTAAAACCCATATTTTTGCATAAAAAACATGAAAATCACCCCCAAATCAAAAAGTGTTGCTGCTGGTAGCACCATTTTTTGTAATCGGGTTAAAGTTACAACTTTTTTCAGGCATGGGATTAAAGGATCGAACGGTTGCTCACAAAAAACTTTAAAATCAACCCCCAAATCAAAAAGTGGTGCTACTAGTAGCACCACTTTTTATAACCGGGTCAAAATTACAACTTTTTTCAAGCATGGCCTTAAAACATAAAACAATTGCTTAGAAAATCCTTAAATTCAACACCAAAATAAAAACGTGACGCTACCTAAAGCAAAATGTTTTTTTCTAAATGTTAAAATTGCAGCGAATTATGACCTAATTGAAACTATGACCTTGAAAACAAATCCCTACACAAATAAAAAAACCCAAAATTGAATCTTAAATGGTCACATGAAAATTTATTTACTAACCCTTTTTTTAATTTACATTAAAAAAGAAAAAGAAAAGAAAAAAGAGAAAATCTTCAAATTTTTTAATGAAGACAAAAACATATTTAAATAAATATATTCAAAACCCAAATTTAAAAAAAAAAAAAAAATGAAAAACCAAAAAAACTAAAAAGAAATGAAAAAAATTAATTTTATTTTTTTGTTTTTTTTGTAAAACAAAAATAATAAATAACCCGAAAAAAAACTTTTAAAAGGTGAAAAAACAATAAAAATTACAAACATATATAAAAAAAAACCTCAAATTAAAAAACCTAAAATAAAAAACTTTAATACAAATTTTTAAAAAGTTTAACAATTTTTTTTAAGAAAAAAAAAATTCATGTAAAAAACCTAAAAAATTTAAATTTAAAAGAAAAAGGTTCATATATATATATATATATATATATATATATATATATATATATATATATATATATATATATATATATAAACTAAAGGCCTAGATTATCACTGCATTTTTATTTTATTTTTCAGCTTTTTAATGTTTTTTTTTGCCATAATTGTTTTTTTTTAATCTCTTTTTTTTTCATTTTCTCTTAGTTTTTATATATATTTTTAATTTATTTTTTTTCCTTTTTTAGGTTTTTCTTTAATTGTTTTTTTAATATATATTTGTTTTTAAAATGTTTTTTTTTATTAAATTTCAATTTTTTTGTTTTCATAGTTTTAAATTTCTTTTTTAATCTTTTTTTTCTTATTTTCTCTTATTTTTTTATATATATAAAAAAATAGGTTTTTTTTTAATTGTTTTTTTAAATATAAATTTGTTTTTAAAATGTTTTTTTTATTAAATTTCAATTTTTTTTGTTTTCTTAGTTTTTAATTTATCCAAAAAGAAATGAATTATATTTTTTTGTCTAAGTATTTAAAAATAGTGTTATTTAACTACAGTTATTTTCTATGTATTGAAGTAAAGGTAAAAATGTGTTAAAACTAATATTTTCCACTATATTTAAAAAGTATGGAACCATAAATTAATTAAGAACACATAATTATATGAAAAATCTTAATTTAAAAATAAATAAATGGTGTACAACATTTTTAACACTAGATGAAGCATGGAAACATAAAAACATCATTGAACAAAAAATAAATTTGAAAAAAATTGAAAATATATGAAAAAACAACGTTGAGAAAAAAAAAATTGTACAATTTGAAAATAGAAGAAAAACAAGCATTAAAAAGAAGTGGAAACATTATGGATCAGCAAATTTAAAATATCAAAAAACCACCTAAAAAGGTAGGGGGTGCTACCGGTAGCACCATTTTTAAAAAACGAAGTAAAAAACTTGACCCCCAAAAAAATGAAAACTATGTAGAATTCTTGTTAAGTTGGTAACTATGTTACAACCAGATCAAAGATTGACAAATCAATGTTTTTATGTGGTAAAACCTCTATGGGGAAACATCCATGACCCTAGCCAACACGACCACTTGGAGAAATTCATATGCAAAAGAAAAATGTTACGAAGATATTTACAAGAGATTTTCTTACAATCAATCATCGACAAATAACCCTTCATGCTCTTTAAATAGATATCATTGACCAATTGAGTGCTAAGCCACATATCAATGTAGTGGTTAAGATCGAGGAGAATATGAGTCGTCATATCACTCTATGTTAGGAACATATTTTGATCGTCGAATTTCCTAACTACAAATGCAAACTAATGCATACTAAAGAAACACACTAAGAAACACACTTTAACCTAACGACACATTAGACCGAGTTGATCTTAACTAACTCCTAAGTTTCTAAATATCCAAATATCTCTCCTTCAGAACAAATTGAGATAGAATTGAAGGATTTACAAAGGCGACACAATAGGAGAAGGAAGGAGCACGAGTAATTTTAAGAACTCCCCTAACTTTGTTTGTACAATAAATGGGCAAATCCCAATGATATATAGAAAAATTAAAAGACTATTTTATCAATAATATAATATGTATATATAATTTTTTGGCTAATATTTTACTATTTTATACAATCTTGTAAAATCTTGGCGAATCTTTCACTGAGTTACAAAACCTTGTAAACTCTTGGATTTTTTTTTTATAAAGTATAAGACCATATATAATAATAGGAAAATGTATTCATTCAACTGTAATATACTCATTTTACATATTTGGAAAAAGAAACATAATTTGTCCATCCTCTAGACAATGCTCTAAGCATCAGGGGTTGTGTTTGTCAAGGTTCTCATTTTACACTTTTATCCCTTATATTTTTGTTGGCTTATAAAAAAGTTAAGGGATACATAAATTTGTAATAAATGTTGGGCATAGACTAGGACTTAGAAGTATAGGGCATAAAAATATCCCTTTAGCATAAGTGTTAACTATTGGGTACAAATGAGACCATAAAATCCTAGTGGGTATAAACTTCTAGACTTTAAAATTGTAAATTATATTTTTGGTTACAATAAATGCAACTTGGAATGATGTATCGCATGATTGTCTATGCATAGATGATATGGCCATCAAAGCAAATTTTAAGAACCATGTCTAAATTTATATGTATAATAAGTGGGCAGATCCACATAATAAATAAGAAAAATTGAAGGCTATTTTATCATTAATATAATATGTATTTATAATTTTTAGGTGAATCTTTTACTAAATTATACAATCTTGTAAATTATTGGTGAATCTTTCACTAAATTATAAAATATTGTGAAGTCCTAGCGAATTTTTTGATAAAGTGTAAGACCATATATAATAATATGAAACTATATGCATTAAATTATTATATACTCATTTTACATGTTTGGGAAAATGAACATAATTTGTCCTTCCTCCACATAATGTCACAAGAATCAAGGGTTGTGTTTACCAGGGTTCTTATTGTACACTCTTGCATATTCCTTTGTTAGTTTTGATGATATTTCACCAAAGTTTCTATATGTTGATACTGACCACCACTTTTGTTAATCTTAGGAGGTACTAATATTTTCTCCACCACTTCTATTATGGATTATTCATTATTGATTCATCGATTATGAAAGGACTCTTCAAACAAGTTCAAATGATTGGTCACCTTTGTTTATCAATCATTGCATGCATAAGTTTGAACCTGATTTGGTATATACTATAGATTTTAACCTTGTACAATATTTACAACAAACAGATTTTCAATGAAAGAATAGAAAAGATACAATGGAAAATACAAACATTACACAGATATTTTTCCCCTCGAAACCCAAACTAGAAAAACCAACATATTCTATATTCATTCATTGTGATACATTGTTAACAATAAAATATACATATAGGAGCAAGCAACATCCAAAACCCTAACCCAATGACTTGGATTAGTCAACAACCCTAATTCCTTAACCGGAAATAGAACACCATCGACAAAAAACCATGCGTCGAAAAATCGCCCAACAATGGACACAAAAATCGAGGTAACATGAAAAACGAGGCAAAAAATGTGACACGTTTCCTGAGCAAAAAAAAAATCTTGGGGCGGTTGTTGCCCCCCTCAAACCCCCCATGTGCACTCGTTGCAACGTAGACACTACTACTTGTACAAAGAATATAACACATACCCAATAATTCTCCCACTTGTTGTTTTCTTTGCATACAGGGGGTTACAGGGTTACATAGTCAACAATCTAGTGCAACCATGCCCATGGATCCTCTACACCAAGAGAACTTCTCGGTGCTCACAATTTTTTTTAATGAATCTACAACATTCTTCAAAGTGTCCACCTTCATCAACAACACTTTCTTTTCTTCAACCATATCTCTCACAAAGTGATATTGAATATCAATATGCTTTGTCTTTGAATGATAAGTCGGGTTCTTCGCCAGAAAAAATTCACTCTGACTGCCAAATCTATCCTTACAGCTTGTTGCACCAACCCAATACCTGAACACATTCTTTGTAACCATATTGCTTCCTTACTTGCATGAGTGTCTGCCATGTATTGAACTTGTGTAGTTGAAAGTGCCACTACAACTTGTCTTTTGCTCATCCAACTTTTCGCTCCTCCAAACAAGTTAAACACATACCCACTTATAGATCTCCTACGATCCATATCTCCATCCCAGTCTACATCCACAAAGCCATGTATATCCAACACTTTGTCCAATATCGGTCTTCCTTGGTCGCACAATCCATAGCTAGCAATGCCATGCAAATACATGAAAACCCTTTTTACTGTTGTCTAATGCTCCTTCCCTGGTTTTGACATATACCTACTCAAAAATCCCACTGCATGTGCAATGGCCGATCTAGTATAGACCATTGCATACTCAAACTTCCAACTACACTCGCATATGGAACACGAGACATGTCCTCCTCCTCTTCCTATGTCTTGGGACACTAATCCGCATATAATTTTACACCAACAGGAGTAAGAACCTTGATCAGTTTACATTCCTTCATATTAAAACTCTGCAATATTGTCTCGACATATTTTCTTTGATTTAACCAGAGTTTCCTCTTTTTCCGATCTCTTTTAATTTTCATGCCCAAATGAAATTTGAAGCACCGAGATCCTTCGCGTCAAATTTAGAGGACAACTGAGCTTTCACATCCTGGATAATCTCCTTGTTGTTTCCTATCAACAACATGTCATCCACATACAAGACCAAATAAATCAAATGATCACCAATTAATTTAAAATACACACAATGATCCTCTTGCTTCTTGTGAAACCAAGTCCCAACATATAAGTATCAAATTTTTGATACCATATCATTGGTGATTGTTTTAAACCATACAAGAACTTTTTCAGCTTGCATACCAACTCCTTCTTTCCCTTCACAACAAATCCTTCTAGTTGCTTCATATAGATTTCTTCTTCCAGATCCCCATGTAGGAATGTTGTCCTCACATCCATCTGTTCTACTTCAAAATCAAAAGCAACAACAACAAATAACATAAATCTTTTAGAGGTTAACTTGGCAACAAGAGAAAAAGTCTCACCAAAATCAATTCCCTCAACCTGGAAATAACCCTTTTCTACTAACCAAGCTTCAAATTTCTCCACTTTTCCTTCTGCATTCAGCTTCTTTTTAAATACCCATTTTTTGTCAATGGGATTTCTTCCATTCGACAAATCCACTAGATCCCAAGCCTCATTCTTATCCAAGGCTGCCATTTCTTCGTCCATGACATTTTTCCATAGATTTCCATCCTCTGAATCCACTGCCTCCCTGACAGTTCTAGGATCATAATCAATAATAGAGAAAGAAAAAATTGAACGGAAATCAGATGGAGTATACCTTTCCAGTAGCCTTCTTTATCTAATCGATCTCCTCAATACTAGAGTATGATGATATTCTTCTTCTGATTTTTGTTCTTCTGTAGAGTTTGATTCATCATCCTTTAAATCAAACTCTTTTTTCTTTGATTCTTCCTTACTTGGTAGGACTTCCTGTTTAACAACATCCTTCATTTCTCTAAATACCACATCTCGGCTATACACTACCTTCTTAGTTTATGGGTTCCAAAGCTTATAACCTTTGAGACCATCTTTATATCCAATAAAGATACACTTTTCATTCTTCTTATCTAGCTTACTCTTGTTTTCCTTTGGAACATGAACATATGCATCACAGCCAAATACCTTGAGATGTGTGAGAGAAGGTTTCTTACCAGTCCATACCTCTTGTGGAGTCTTGTCATCCAACGTTGATGAGGGTGATCTGTTGAATAGGTAACATGCAATACCCATTGCCTCTACCTAGAATTCTTTCCCTAACCTGATGCCATTGAGCATGCACCTTGATTTTTCCATCAATGTCCTATTCATCATTTCTGCAACTCCATTTTGTTGAGGTGTATATGGAGTAGTATTATGCCTTGCTATACTGCACTTCTTATAGAATTATTCAAATTCATTCCCGCAGAACTCTCCGCCATTATCTGTCCTCAACACCTTCATTCTTTTCTCTGATTGATTCTCAACAAGAGCCTTAAACTCTTTAAACCTGTCAAAGAATTCATATTTCTTCCCTAGGAATTATACCAAAGTATTCCTTGAGAAGTAATCTATAAATGAGACATAGTACACAAAATTTCCCAATGATGGGATCGACACATGTCCAAAAACATCACTGTGAACTAGCGATAAAATTTCTTCTGCCCTCGTTGCACTAGAGGGGAATCTTACCCAATTCTGCGTCCCACATACACAATCTTCATAGAAATCAAAATCCAGAGAGAAGTTAGACATATCTTCAACCATACCTTTACTGTGTAGTAGTCGAAGACCCTTCTCTCTGATATGCCCTAGTCTTTGATGCCACAACATAACCTTTTCTCCAGAGACTGTAGGAGTTCTTTCTTCTCCAACTCCAATATTAGGAACAATGGAACTATTACACCCATCACTAATAGTTCTTATTTCCAGCTTATACAGAGTTCCAAACCAAACTCCCTTCAACAACACCATCGCTCCTCGAACCATCCTGCAGGTTTCCTTTTCAAATATTATTTTTACCCCTGCATCATCCATTTTGCTTATAGAAATCAAATTACAGGCCAATCCTGGGATGTGCAGAACACCAAGTAGTGTTCTGATCCTTCCATCTATGAGATTCAACTTGACTTTTCCTCGACCTATGATTATGTTTTTTGAGTCATCACCTAGGAAAACATTACCTCCATCATACCTTTCATATTCACAGAACCACTCCCTGTGGGGAGTCATATGAAATGATGCACTTGAGTCAACCAACCATGCCTCATGATCTGCATGTGATCTTGAAGAATCAAAGTACACATCCCCTCCTTTTTTGGAGGTCTTTTCTTCTATAGAAGGAGATTATGCAGATCCCTTCTTTTTATCAACTTTTAATCTACACTGCTTCTTGTAATGCCCTTCTTTTCCACATCTCCAACATACCTTTACAAACTTTCCAGGAGATTTAGATCTACCCTTAGAGTTAGATCTCCCATTTGAGAACTTGGATCTATTTCTTTCCTGGGAGCATCCTCTTGCAAATAATGTTTATGTCCTCTATCCTTCCATATTCTTCTTTCTCATATCCTCCGACAACAAGGATGAGACCACTTCATCAAACTTCAAGGCAGTTGTATTACTACTTATGGCGACAACTAGACTATCCCATGAGTCTATTAAAGAACACAGTAAATTGATACACTTATCTTCATTTGAAATTTTAATCTCAACAGACACTAACTGACTTACCATAGTATTGAAGGCCTTCAAATGCTCTACCACCGAGTTTCCATCTCCCATCCTCAGGTTATACAAATTCTTTCTCGGGAATAGTTTATTTACTAGGGACTTAGACTTATAAAACTTCTCCAACTTATCCCATAAATCCTTGGTTGTAGATTCCTCTGACACATTCAGTGATATTGAATCTGAGAGACATAGTTAGATTGTGCTCTTCACCTTTTGATCCAACTTTTTCCAGTCATATGTTGAAGTTCATGTAGGTGCAGAACATGGATCTACTGTGATCCATTGATCTATGTCCACCAACACATCTTCCATCTTGAGCTTCCACAACTCAAAAATTTGCCCAATAAACTTCTTGATCTCCATTTTCGAATTTGTCACCATTTCTTTTCACCTGAAAAATCAATACCACATATCTCCCACTATAACAAGGCTTATCAAAGTACTGATCCAAACCCTTGACCATAAAGGCATCCCCCTGAAGCCAACAAAGCTCTGATACCAAATGTAGATTTTAAACTTGTACAATATTTACTGCAAACAAATTTTTAGTAAAAGAACAAAAAAGATACAATGAAAAATACAAAATTTACATAGAGATTTTTCCCCTGGAAACCCAATTGGGAAAACCAACATATTCTATATTCATTTGTTGTGATACATTGTTTACAATACAATATACATATAGGAGCAAGCGGAATCCAAAACCCTAACCCAATGACCTGGATTAGTCAACAACCCTAATTTCTTAATCGGAAATAGAAAACCATCTACAAAAATCCATGTGTCGAAAATCTTCCCAACAATGGACACAAAAATCGAGGCAACATGAAAAACGAGGCAAAAAATGCAAAACGTTTCCCAAGGAAAACAAAATCAGAGGCACTGCCCCCAAACCTTTAGGCGGGGGGTTGTCACCCCCTTACACCCCCCAAGGGTGGGCCTAGTGGCCCCCCCTCAAACCCCCCTACGTGCTCAGCACAACGTAGACACTACTATTCGTGCAAAGAATATAACACATACCCAACATACACCTTTCCTACTATGTTGATTTTAGAGAAGAGAGGAATCCATTTGTGGTTTTTATCTATGAACATGAAAATGGAAAATGCAAATTGATTTATTCATTTGAAGTAGAATTACCCAAATTAGAGTCATCTATTATGTTCAATCTATCAAAAAGGTAGAGAACCTTGTTCCCCCAAAGGTCGATCCACATATTACAAATAAATTAGATTCAAATTAGTTAGATTCCAGTATTAGTATAGAAAGCATTTTTCCTCAGTGGCCAATTAGTATTATTTGCTTATCGAGATATTATACTTTTTGTTCCTATGTTGGAGTTGGAATCAATTTTTGTTCACCCACTTCTATCTGTACAAAGGGGGGTAAGGAAAGATGATGAGAGAACCATAAAATAGATGGAAGGGCTCATGCAAATTTACAATTGTTCCCATACATAACATAACTTGTCTCCATTCGCTTCATATCAACTTAGCCCGAAGTTTCCAGTATATCCATCCCAGTTCATTTATGAGACTCAACTGGTTTACCTAGACAATATCGGAGGTGAAGCATGCAATTGATGGAAACATAGATAAGATAAGATAAAATAATATAAATATATTAATGTCCTATAAATGACCTCTTAAGTAGGTCAATGGGAATTTTAGGTACAAGGTTGGGTTCATGGCGAGAGAATTCTCTCTGAGAAAGGAAGTTCATTTTGAGGAGACCTTTGTTCCAATTGCTACATATACTTCCATAAGAGCCATTGTGTCTTTAGCATTATATTTTTGTTGGTCTTTGTATTAGATGGATGTAAAGATTGTTTTTTATAGTGGCTAGATCAAGGAAGAAGTATACATAAATCAACTGAAAGGTTTTGAGGTGCATGGGTGGGATACCCATGTGTGTAGGTTGAAGAAGGATCTTTATGGGTTGAAGTAAGTACCATGTGCTTGGTACTTGTAGATTGATGAGTGCTTATATAGTTTGGGTTTCATTGAGATTGGGCTTCACTAATACTATTGTAGATCCTAAGTTGTATTATATGTTTGATAAATATGACCTAATTATCTTATTGTTGTATGTATATGACCTAATGTTGATAGGTAGTTTAGAAATGCTCATAGCAAGGTGCAAGAAGAAACTGGTAAGTGAATTCTATATGAAGGACATCATCCTTATGCAATATTTCTTGGGTATTTAGGTTTAAAAGTTTTTAGGCGAGGTCTTCCTTGGACAAGGTAAGTATGTAGTCAAAATTTCGAAGAGATTTCAGATGATGGATTGTAATCCCTTGAGCATTCCCATGATTCCCAATATGAAGTTATCAACAGATTTAAATTAATATTTGGTAGATCTATTTGTGTATAGGTAGTGATAGGTTCATGTTAATGCTTGGAAAAACTCCTGACAAACAATGTGGAGAAATCACCCGATCAAGGCCCTAGTTAGGCCTATACTCATTTGGGATGGAGATCCTCACCAATATGTGGGTCTGGTTGTCACTAAGGGTATTTACTCCTCGAAAGGATACTTTCGTTAAAGATCTTCTAAGCTATTATGCAGAAAATGAAAGAACTAATCTAACTCTATTCTAAAGCTACATTATCCTAACTGGGATATAGAGGTAATTTATAGTATCCCAGTTAGGAGCAAGAAGAATAATAGAATCTTGAACATGAGATAAATGTATGCTATCAAGATATAGAAGTAGTCCATACAACCTAATAAAAATTAAAACAAATGCATGTCATCCTTAACCAAGTAAATAGTTACCAAGAAATGAAAAAACAAACAAACTCATGCTCAGCGTAGAGGATACTTTTTTTTTAATATGAGATCAAAGTAAGTTGTCAAGATATGGAAGTAGTTCACGTAATGAGGAAACAATTAAAGAAAATATATATCAATGATTTACTTAGTAAATAGTTACCAAGAAACATGGACATGTATACTCAAATTCAATGAATGACAGATTCTTATTTTCAGGAAATTTACACTTCCATGTGAAACCTAACAGAGGAGAGGAAGACAGATTTAAGCCAGAAATAAATGACAAAGAAAACATACAGTACACATATATCTCACCCTGGAAACCCAAACGAGAAAACCAACATTCCTTGAGTGTCTTTCTCTCTTGTTTTCTTATTCATTCAGAATAAAATGTTGCATGACTAACCTTGGTCCACACCTAAGACACAATCGACATCATACCTTCTTGCTTTATACAAGAACAACCATATAGCCAATTTGGCTTACATCTACATGACTGAAAACATCTAAATGATTAATTTAAATATTATCTTTTACAACATTACAACACACCTTATTTATAGGATTTATAGTAGGAAAAACCCTAAAGAAAGGTGCCCAAAAATGGTTATAGATCCCCAAAGACCACTGAATACAAATTTTGTGAATCTCGATATTTAGTTACAGTCGACTACCAAGTTAGATTACCAATTGACTAGCATTCGACCTTAATTTTTCCTTCAGTTGGTTGCCACACAAACGATTGTTGACCTCTTGTAAGTTGACCTATTTGACTTGTTGTCGATCACCTCGACTTCGACTTTTCCCAGTCGATCAACCTCGAACTTTGACTTTCACTTCCATTCAATCCACCTCGACTCAGCTTTCATTGTATAGAATATAACAACCCAACACTCTCCCACTTGTTGTCTTCTTTACTGAAACTAGTAGTTTTATGAACTTTTGTTCACAGACCTAGGGAAATAATACCCATTACCTCTCTACACCAAGAGAACTTCACAACACTCACAGACTTGGTCAAAGAGTCTTTTATGTTTTTCAATGTGTCTACTTTTTCCAACAATGCCTTGTTGTTTTCCACCATGTCTCTAACGAAATGGCATTGTACATCAATATGCTTAGTCTTGGAATGATAAGTTGGGTTCTTTTCCAGAACTATTGTTCTTTGACTATCACAATTTACTCAATCCTTGGACACATTCGTTGCAACCATACTGCTTCTTTGATTCCATGAGTGGTTTCTATGTATTCATCTTCTGTTATTGATATGGCTATGACCACATGTCGCTTACTCATCCAACCGATTGCTCCACATAACATCTTGAACACATATCCAGTGGTCAATATTCATTGATCCATATCTGATCCATATCTGATCCATATCCACAGAAGATAATTGACTTATTATGGTAGTAAACACATTTAAATGATCAATCATTGAATTTTCCTCACTCATCCTTAGAAGATACAATTTCTTTCTAAGGAACAACTTATTTACCAAGGATTTTGATTGGTACAATCTCCCTCTTCAACTTGTCCTGCAGTTTCTTGGTTGAATCTTCACCTGAGACATTCAACAACACCGAATCTGCAAGACAAAGTTGAATCGTACTCCTTTCCATTCACTTGAGTTTGTCCCATTCTTCCCTCTACATACCTGTCAGAATGGTACCTGAGAAGACTGTTTCCCATTGCTTTCGATCTATAAGGAGATATTCAATTTTAAGCATCCAAAGCTCAAAATTATGGCCATTGAATTTTTCGATCTCTTTTCTCAAGCTACTTGTCAATATTTAAATACAACTTTAAATATTTATGACTTATGACTCTTGCTAGTCATAGGGTTTTGCTCATATTCAAGGTTGTTAAACCAAGCTTTGATGACACTTGTTAGGAAATTTACACATCCATGCTAATCCTAACTGAAGAGAGGAAGAAAAATTTAAGCTAGAAATAAATGACAAAGCAAACACACAATACACAAAGATTTTACCCTGGAAACCCAAATAGGAAAACCAATATTCCTTGAGTGTCTTGCTCTCTTGTTGTCTTATTCATTTTCAATAAAATTTTGCACGCCTAACCTTGGTCCACACCTAAGACACAATCAACATCATACCTTCCTGCTTTACACAAAAACAACCTTGTAACCAATTCGGCTTACATCTACATGACCAACAACCTCTAAACGATTGATCTAAAAATTAGCTTTTACAACATTAATACAACACGTCTTATTTATAGGATTTACAATAGGAAAAACCCTAAAGAAAGGTGCCCAAAAATGATTATAGATCCACACAAATCATTGGATACGGATCTCGTGAATATTAGGATTATGTTAGAGTCAACTACCAAGTCAGATTACCAGTTGACTACCAGTCGACCTTCATTTGGCCTTTAGTCGGTCGCCACACAACCGTCTGTCAACCTCTTGATGGTTGACCTCTTTGATTTTCTATCGATCACGTTGACTTCAACTTTTCTCGGTTGATCCACCTCGACCTTTGAATTTCACTGTTTGTCGATCCACCTTGACTCGACTTTCATTTCAAAGAATATAACAACCCAAAACTTACCAACTATGAAAGATATCTTATCATTAGTTTTAAACAAGCATAAATTCACATATTTTAGCAGCGGTGCAAAATTCACAAACTCATACCTATCTAAAACAGAATAAGTCAAAGGAGCATGATGTCTTTAGTTATAATAAAAAATGCTAATAGTACCAAAACTAAATACAATTAAAAGACTTCAGAGTCTTCAACCAAGCACTCCAAACTCGACAATAGTGCACAAGCTTTGATCATTGATTCCTAACTCAAGATTCGAATAATTTCAAGAGAGAGATTGTGGTAGAAAAATCCTCTTCTTGCCTCAGG
>ML783786.1:429853-496638 GCA_009831015.1 Picea engelmannii
CTCTCTCTCTCTCTCTCTCTCTCTCTCTCTCTCTCTCTCTCTCTCTCCTACATATTACTCTCCACCTCTCTCTCTCTGATTCGGATTTATGAGCGGAACGAAATGAAACCACAAATTTATAATATTAACATAGAGACATAGTGAAAAATAATAGATATACAGTAAAACTTGACTTCTATTAAATAAGAGATATGCTAAAAACTGTAAAATGCAGACTGGAAACAAGCTTGCTAGAATGGTGGCATCTTATCTATGAGAAGAGATGTGACGACTACGCTCATTCGCAAGAATATGTGTACAATGAGTCTCTACAGGAATTTTTACAATAAACATGAATTTGAAAACCCTAGGAGATGAAGCACCAAAAGTCGTGGGCCCCGTTGGGGTAAGTTAGTACATCAACTTCCCAGGGTCGTAACTTTTTCATACGATCTCTGTTTAGGGCGCACGATAGCTCATTGGAAAGATATTGATTAGGATATTCATTTATGGGGATAAAACAAAGATTTTGGCTAACATTGACGTTCCTGATCATGAAAAAGCGTTGTTTAGGCCCTCAAAATGGCACCGAAAGTTCAGGAACCGAAAAATTGTTAAAAATAGTAAGTTGCCAAAAACCTATTTTGAGATAGTTGGAAAAAGTGGGTGACCATCGAGATCCTCCTGGATCAATCCTCCTACCTTAGGAATCAATGGTCTCCATTGCATTGAGTGCCCCCATCAGATGAGGAAATTTCTGTTGAATTTGGCCCCGGGTGAGCCACTTGCCTTGATGGAAGAACTAAAAATAGTAAGTTGCCAAAAAATTGTTTTGAGCCAGTTGGACAAGGTGGGTGGCCACCAATATTCTCCTGGATCAATCCTCCTCCCTTAGGAAGCAATGGTATCCATTGCGTTGAGTGCCCCCATCAGATGAGGAAATTTATGCTGAATTTAGCCCCGGGTGAGCCACTTGCCTTGATGCAGGAGTTGCCCTGCTTTGACAACCCGATAAAGTTGGATCATATGATGTTGAGTGCCCTTGAATTGTGTTTCCATGATCTGATCAGTGGATTCGTGTTCCATGCAGTTAGGGTTGAGCTTTGTTGGTGTCAATTGTTCTGCTATCTCTGAGGTGCCCAATAATGGTGGAAAATAAGGCCAAAGGAGATCCACATTGAACACTAGGTGCAAGCCAAGGAAGGGGGGTAGGTTGAGATCAAACACATTGTCACCCACAAACTTGGTGATGGTGTAAGTTCCACAATAGAGTGGATGAAGCTTCTGATGAGGCCTGGTAAGGTGTTATTTCTGCAAGTGCAACCAAAATTTGTCTCCCAATTGAAATTGGTGTGGAACCCGATGTTGATCATGGTGCCACTTGTACTTGGCATTGGACTTCTATAAAATATCCTGAACCTATTGGAGAATGTGTTGGATTCACTCAATGAACTGGGTGTCTTTGTCAATGCCAGTTGGAGTCTGCGACGAGCCTACCTGGGTGACCACAAGGGGTCGTGCAACATCCATGGGACCCAATGGTTGAAATCCCAACCCCACCTGAAAGGGGATGTGGCTAGTTTAGCTATGTATGGCTCTATTGTAGTTATTCTGAACATAGGGAAGACTCTCATCCCAAGTGCAAGGGTGCTTGCAATTGTACATGCGCAAGATGTGCACGATCATCTGATTGATGACCTCGGTTTGGCCATTTGTCTAGGGGTGGAAGGCAGTGAACTTGGTGATCTTGGTGTCCAGCAGTGACCAGAGGCTTGACCAGAATGTGTTGAGTAACTAACTATCCCGATCTAAGATAATGGTTTGTGGGATCCCAAAGTGTACCCACACTCATTCAAAGAAGATCTTAGTAGTGGCCTTCATTGTGATGCTCTTCTTGTAGGCGGCCAGAATCACCATCTTGGAAAAGTGATCAACAACCACGAAGACACAATCATTTCCCTGCCTGGTGGACGGATGACCCAACATGTAGTCCATTGAAATGGATTCCTAGAGCCTGTGAGGATTAGGTAGAGGAGTGTACATGCCTTGTTTCTTAGTTGTATGTTTAACAATAGCGCAAGCAGTGCATGACTTTATATACTTGTTGATATCCTGTCAAAGTTTCGAGAAGTAGAAATGTCATTGCAACTCTGCCACTGTCTTTTCCATGCTGAAGTGTCCTGCCACCTGGATGCAGAGAGCTTCCCAAATCAACTTCGCTCTCTTGCTTGATGGAATGCAGAGATAGCCCAGATGGCACAACAACCTATCTCGAAGATGGAAATTAGTGACAATTGTGTTTGCACCCAACATCTGGTAGGTGTTTGCGAAGTCAAGATTTGTCTCATACAGGTGGGGCCATCCGTAGGCCTTGTGGTCACAAGAGTCTAGCATTGTGGTGAGTGTCGCTACTAGAGGTAAGCTGAGGCAATCAACAAATCGATTGGTACTTCCTATTTTATACTTGATGTTGAGGTGAAATTGTTGCAAATATGTGGGTCACTTCTGATGGCGGTCATTCTACAATTTGCACTATGTCTGCATGAACTGCAACACCTTATTATCAATGTGGATGATTACCTCCTTCTCGAGAATGTAATTCCACCACTGGCGGCAGACTTGCACAATGGAGTACATTTCTTTGTTGTAAGTAGGGTACTTACAGATGAAATTTGATAGTGTCTCAGAATGAAAGGCCACAGGGTGATTGCACTGAGTGATGATTCTGCCTACAACATGGTCTAAAAAATATGTCTCGATCTCAAAGGGTTGTTGCAGATCAGGTAATGAAAGCATTGGGGCTGATAACAAGCGCTACTTTAGGTCATCGAATGCTTTCTGTTGGGATAGGCCCCACACAAATTTTTCCTTACCACTACCCCTATTTATTTGACTGAGGGCCCATGCTATATGGGAGAATCCCAACACAAACCTGTGATATAAATTGGCAAGGCCTAAGAATATTTGAAGCTCATTGAGCGTGGTTGGGGATGGCTAGTCACAGATGACTTGGATATTGGCTAGATCAACATCATACCATGCACATAAAAAATGTAGCCTAGGTATTAGACCCTTTCCATGTTGAAGGAGCATTTTTCCAATTTGGCATATAGCTTGTGTTGCCGCAGAGTGTGCATAACCTGCTGAATATGCTACAAGTGTTCTTCCCAAGTCTTGTTGTAGATGAGGATGTCATCTAGATACAACACCACAAAAGAATTGGTGAAAGGTCACAAGATATTGTTCATCATCCTCATGAAAGTTGTTGGGGCATTTGTCAAACCAAAGGGCGTGACCAACCATTCAAAAAGACCTTCTTTTTAATTGAAGGTAGTTTTCCATATAAACTTCAGATCAATCTTAATGAAGTATTTATACCCCTTGAGATGATCAAGGAGATCGTCGATTCAGGGAATCGGGTATCGGTTCTTGATTGTAATTTTATTTAGGGCTCGATAATCAATGCAAAGTTTCCAGGTCCCATCCTTTTTCAACACCAACACGATTGGGATTCCACAAGGTGATGAGCTGGGTTGGATGTGCCCCTTGTAGAGTAGTTCTTAGATTTGATGCTTGATCTCCTCACTTTCTAGCAGAGAGAAATGATAGACTGGCCCATTGGGCAACGATGCGTCGGGGACCAGATCAATGGGATGCTTTCCCTAACAGTGTAGAGGTACCCGAGTAGGTGATGCGAAGATGTCTTTGTATTCTTCCATGACCTTATCCACTTTCTTCTGTTGCATGGAGAGGTCGACTACGGAGGCCACAGATGTGGTGGAAACCTTTCACTCACTTTGAGAGTGAATCATGAAGAAAAAATTCTCGGTCTAAGAAATGACCTTCCTGTATTGCTTGGCAGAGATCAAGGAAATAACACTAGGTGGGACTACCTTAGGTATCCTGTACAATTTCTCGTTCAAAGTAATAATAACATTGTGAGTCCTAGACTCATATACAACATGACGTTTCCATAAATAAGGTTGGCCCAAAATAACATCACAAAATTCAAGGGGAACAACATCACACAATACCTCATCTTCGAATGGCTTGATGTCATATGACAGATGACATTGTTGGCTGACACGAAGATCACTTCCTTAATAGAGCCATCAGATGGTGTAGGGTTGTGGGTGCGGTGTTGTCGACAGGGCTATCCTGCTTGACAACCTCTACTGAGATGAGGTTCTTCTGGCTATAGCTATCAACAATGAAGTGCAGTGAAGTTCCTTTCACCCACATCTTTGAATGAAAGAGGCGCTCGCCTTCCTCTGGCTCATCAGGTTCACCGGGCTGGATCTTCATGGTAGCAACAATGACACTGGGTTCCGTGTCAATGATCCATCTCCCTTTTTCTGGTTCTAACTCAAATTCGAAACCCACATTTGATACAAAGGCTTTTACCTTAGCCACTGATGACTACTTTGAGCGACAATCAATAGTGTTATGCCAGGGGATCCTATGGAAGCCACACCACTTCCCAATATCTTTCTTCATCTTCCCATTGTCCTTCTTTGCTTGTGGCTTGGACTGGTTGTCTTGAGGTTACCCGTATTCGCTTTGTCCTTTGTTCCACGGGTTGGGGTTTCCCTTGCCCTGCTTCTGATGTGAGGGGTTCTCAAACCCAAATTGCTGCATATTTTCTTTAAGCCCCTGTTCGATTTTGACGACGTATGGATAGGTCGTGCCCAAGGATGAGATCTCCAAAAACTCCATTTTTGTCTGGATGTATCTATGCAAACCACCATGGTACTTGTGCACCAGATGTCGTTCAAAATATTTGACACCTAGATTGGTGCGCAAGGTATGGAAGACATTGGTGAACTCCAACACAGTTTGGTTTCTTTCCTGTCGTAGTGTGGTCCATCTTGTATAAAAGTCCTCATAAATTCCAACAGGGTAGTATTGTTCCTTAATAACATCTGTGAAGGAACCCCAAGTGGGTGCAACTGCAAATAATGTGGAACCCTCTAGTTCCTTTTGCTCACAAAAGGTCTCCCACCAATATTTGACATGGGGGATGGCCTTGAGCAATGCAAATGTAATATTTTCTCTATCAGAAAAGGTTTTGACAGAAAAATACCCTTCTAGAAGGTTTAACCATTTATCTACGACATCTGCATATATTTGACCTTCAAATACAGGAATATCAAAATTGATCTGTACCTTGAAGTGGGTGGCACCTTCACTTGAGATGGATGTGTCGTTTGTTGGTAGCCATTGAAGGATTTGTGCAAATATGTCTATCATCTCGTTCCTTTGTCGCTCAAGGGATTCCTCGAGCAACATTTTGAAAGTATCTTATGTACCGTCGTCTTTCTTTTCTCCTTCCATGGACGGTTTCTTGGGCATGCAAGAGAAGTTTTTCTCAAGAGAAACAAGCTCGAGACCCAAATCTCTATACCCTAATCGCATCGGGGGACATGTATTAAAAAAAACGACAAGGAGCAGACCACTCTGATACCACTGATCCATATTTATGAGCGGAACGAAATGAAACTACAGATTTATGAAATTAACACAGAGATACAGTGAACAATAACAAAGATACAGTAAAACTTGACTTCTATTAAATACGAAATATGATGAAAACTGTAAAATGCAGACTAAAAGCATGTTTGCTAGAATGGTTGTAGCTTATCTCTGAGAAGAGATGTGACAACTACGCTCATTCGTAAGAATATGAGTACAATGAGGCTCTGAAGACCTTTTTACAATAAACATGAATTCCAAAACTATAGACATCCAAAACCTAACCCTAGGAGATGAAGCGCCAAAATTCATGTGGGCCCTGTTGGGGTAAGTTAGTACATCAACTTCTTGGGATCGTAACTTTTGCATGCGATCTTCGTTTAGGGTGCACAATAACTCATTGGAATGCTATTGACAAGGATATTCATTTAGGGGGATCAATCAAAGTATTTAGCTATCATTGGGGTTCTTGATCGCGAAAAAACATCGTTTAGGCCCTCATAATGGCCTTGAAAGTTCAGGAACCGAAAAACTGCTAAAAATAGTAAGTTGCCAAAAAAATGTTTTGAGATAGTTGGACAAGGTGGGTGGCCACCGAGATCCTCCTCCTCTTCCTCTCTCTCTCTCTCTCTCTCTCTCTCTCTCTCTCTCTCTCTCTCTCTCTCCCCTACATTTACCCCTCTCTCCCCTTCACTCTTTCTTGCTATCTCCCTATTTCTCTCCCTCCCAACCTCTATCTCTCTTACTCACTAACTCACCCACTCTCTCTCTCCCCCCACTAACCCCCTTCTCTCTCTTTACATCTCTATTTCTCCCTATAACTTTCTCCTCAAATTCTAGGCCCTTTCATGATGTAGTTTGCGGAAAACCTAAAAGCTCTGAAAAGCGCCATAAAAAATGGCTCCCTCTTTGGAAATCCAAGAGAGACTGTTCCATAAGAGACATAGAAGAAAATATTGCAGAGGCCCTCATAAAGTTAGAAGAGAACCCCCTCTCCAATGAAAAGCTTCTATAATTAAGAGAGTTGGAAGACAAATGAGCCAAGTGGCTCAAAATAGAGGAACATGAATGGCGCTTAAAGATTAGGGCACTCTAGATTAAAGAAGGAGATAAAAACACTAAGTTCTTCCATCAACTTGTTAACTATTGAAGAAACCTTAACACTATTTTGGAAATCAAGGATGAAGAAGGAAATACAACAAGATCTTTTGAGGACAAGACAACGATGGGAGTAAGATTTTTCAGTAATCTCTTCTCTGCCCCCCTGGATGCCCCATTCAAGAAATCATGGAGGTAGTAGGAAAATTACCTTATGTGTTTTCTGAAGAAATGAATTTATCACTTGAGGAAGAGGTTACATAACTAGAGCTAAGGGCATCGTTGTTCTCTATGAAAAATGAGAAAACCCTATCCCATACGGTGTCATGGTGGAATTATTTAAAGCCTTCTACAACCTATTGAAGGATGACCTTTTACTGGTGGTGAAAGAATCACAAAAGGAAGGAAGTGTTCATGGTCCTCTCAATACCACTTTCCTTTGCCTCATCTCAGAAAAACAATGCCCCTCCTCCTTTGAAGACTACATATTGATTGCTTGGTGCAATGTAATATATAAATTAATCTCTAATATTATCTCTAGAATATTAAGACCGATGTTAAGTGCCTCCATAGGGGAAGAACAATTTGGTTTCCTTCATAATAGACAGATTCATGATGTAGTTTCTATAGCACAAGAAGTGCTCCACTCTGTCAAAAAACATAAGCTAAAGGAAACCATTCTTAAATTGGACCTCTCCAAAGCCTATGACCGAGTAAACTTGACCTTTCTACGTCTGACACTTCTTCAAATGGGTGTGTGCTTCAAATAAATTAACGAGATCATGGGGTGCATCCAAAATGATTCCTTTGTTATTATAATCAACAGATCCCCTTCCCTCTTTTCAAAGCTTCGAGAGGCCTTATACAGGTTTTCCCCCTTTCTCCCTTCCTTTTCCTAATAATTGTAGAAGCACTTAGCATCCCGGCCCAATCCAACGACGTCTTACAAGGAATCACAGTCTCATAATTTGAAATAATAACTCATTTGTTATTTGTTGATGACATCTTCTATAGCTTCTTTGGTTCTCATAGGAACTTGAATTCCTTCAAACTTATTTTAAATCTATTATGTACCGCAACAAGAATGGAATTAAATATGGAAAAATATTTTCTATTTATTAATCAATTGAATCATAAGAACTCTCCATCGCCAACTCTTTTTCTGCACAAAGAAAGCCTCTTTCTGAAGAGTTAAATTTTTTATGATTGCAGCTATGTGAGACATTCTCCAGCTTACAAACCTGTGAAATGTGGATCATTGAAGCTATGTGAGTCTTTCTCCAACTTACAAACCTGAGAGAAATCCTCTAAGAAGGGTACATGGTTCCTATCTGAGACAGATCTAGAAAGTAGAGATGACCTCCTCCATTCAGAGAGTTGAGAATAACTCCAGATAATTCTCCAGTGGGAAAAGGCAATCTGATGAGTTAGACGTGCCTGTGGCTGAGCACAAGGTGAACGTGTGAAATCCCAAAGTGATGGGTGCAACGTCATGAGAACAGAAATGAAGATGATGTTTTAGCCTCCTCTAAGCAACAGAGTTAACAAGAAACTCTAGATGATTCTCATGTGTGAGACAAAGGGAAAGAAGATCTGTCGAGTGGACGTGCCTGTGGACGAGCACATGTGAATGTGTGAAGATTTGGTTCTTCTGTGTAATGCAGTAAGCTAGAGATATGGACATCCCTATGGATATGACCCTAGTGGATGAGCACTAGTGGGTGTATCAGATCCCTTGCTATATTGTTCAAGAGTCAGACCTGCTTGTAACCCTGATTGTAATGTAAAGGGTACATGTCGGCCCCACGTTAATGTGATTAGTAATAAATGTAAAAGATAATTAATCTGGTTAATATTAATTATAAAGTGAATTAGAGAGGTCGGACCTGTTGTGCCAATAGACACTTCTATTCACAGGTTCAGGTTAGTATAAGTAAAGGTAAATTCCCCATTGAGGAAATATATCTTTTATGTGAGTTTGGAAATTCCAGCAAGTACACTTCCTTGGGAAAAGTGTGCACCTCTCTTGGGTGCTAGTATTCTAGGGTTTGAGCACCCTCTTGTGTGCTAGGGTTTATCTTGGCGGTGAAGGTATTTATATTGAGGAATATAGAAAAGGATTTGGTTGGGTTTTATTCCCTTGTTGAGAAGGGTTTCCCAGGATACTTCTCGAGTTCTTATGCATGGTGCTTCTTCTTGTGATCTTGGTTGTTGCAACATTTATGGTTATGGTTAAATGCTAAAAATGGAATAAAATTCATGCTTAACCTAGCTTATTGAAAAATCAACATGGTATCAGAGCATAGGTCTTGAAGAACCCATTGCACAAAACTTCAAGGAAAATCGTCCTCCTTTTGCAGAACCATACGACCCTCCTAAGATTTCCAGAAATTCCATACGACCCTCCTTCTTTCTCAATTTCAGCCCTTAATACTTGAACATTGGGGATATTTTTTTCATAATATTGTACGGCCTCCTTCAACACACCTCCAACAAGCTTCAGATCGAAATTTTGAACATTTTGAAAATTTGGCCCTAGGGCTTCTAGGGTTTCACTAATTTATGCAGAAAATTTGGTATTAGGGTTTCTGCAACTCATTGAAGGATCTCTTCAGCTCACTAGTGTTCTCCCATATTTCAAAGGCTTATTGTTGGAAGTCATAAGTCCAATAAAACCTAAAAGTGGTAGCCTAGCCTAGTCGTTAGGTTTTATATCCTAGTTGACAAAGGGTTGTGAAGAATCTAAAATTATGATGAACAAAACTATGATGGAAGATAAGTTTGATGAATCAAGCAACTTCAAGTTCCTGGAAGAAAAAACTTCAAAGGAAGAATTATTGTGGGTAATACAAAAATGTGTCATTGTGACATACCTCCTTCATGAAGATGTCAGAGGATAGAGATCAACCATGTGCCATTGGAGAAATTATATCAACACCCTTAGGTATGCACTTGTATATATACTATTTGTATCATTGTCATGAGGGTAATTCTAGGACGAAGGAACCTTTTGCTGAAGTCTTGAATTCATAGGGATCTCAGTGCATTCAGATGAACAACACAATGGAAGTGAAGACTCAAGGTTTGATTGTTGAAATTGTCATTCCTCTAACCTATATTTCTAAAGTTTTCTACATTACAAGTAGGTGTTGTAGCTATGACAACAATCCTTAAATTGTTTTGATTCTAGAGATGTACCCATTATTCTCCTTTAGAATATACTCTTGTTTTTGGTTCCTCTTTTTTTCTTGTTCCATACAGGTTAAGAACAAAGGAAGATGCTCATCCTTCAGAGGGAGACACTTGAATTAGAGGGAGTCAAAACTATTTGAGAAAGAGGAAGAATAGAACCACCATTGAGACAACCAATGCAATAATGCATGATCAGAATCTCTCTATGATTCCATGGGCAGAAGCATGCATGACACAGTATATGTTTAGAACAAGAGTCTTCTTCAGACTTTGAAAAACATAACTCCCAAAGAAAGCTTCACTGAAATGAAGCCTGATATTGAACACTTCAGGTTATTTGGGTGCCCAGTGTATGTTCATGTACCCAATGAAAAGAAGTCCAAGATAGATCCTTTAGAAAGAAAGGATACAATGAATCTTCAAAGACATTCCAGATCGATATCCCTGGTCAGATAAATATTGAGACAAGCAAAGATGTTGTTCTTGAAGAAGAGATAGTCTTTCAAAAGAATCTTAGATGGAGATTAACAGTAAGACAATACCTTCTCCTCCTTCAGCAGTTCAGAGGGAGACATACATTATTCCAGTTTCTCTAGTTGATATGTTAATAGATATTGCATTAAGGCATAAAAGGCCTACATAGATTCACTCTGTAAGGGGTAGAGAAGCATACAAGCCTATCAAGGCACATCCCGAGAAAGCAAAAGGAATTTTTGAGCTATCCTTCAATCATGAGCCACTTCATTGATGTTGAGCCTCCTTATTCTAGAGAAGCAACAAGAGAACAAGTATGGCAAGATACCATAACAGAAGAATAACAATATTTCTTAAAGAGTGATGCATAAGATATTATTCAGGGACCAGAAGGGAAATCTGTGGTAACTTCTGAGTGGATCTATAAGATCAAGAATGCAGCTAATAGAAGTGTCAAGAAATACAAAATGAGATCTATAGCCAGAGGTTTCTCACAAACAGAGGGAGTTGTCTATGATGAGACACTTGATCCTGTAAAACCAGATACACTTCCATCCACGAGTTGGAAACTATATCATATATATACAATCTTGATGAGTTTGGATTTTAGCAAGAGTGTTGTTGATCCAAACCTATATCATTACAGTGTTGATAACGAGAGCTTGATTTTGATGACTTATTCAGAAATCCTTGTTGTTGGATACAAGTAATCCTTGACTTCTGAATTCGAGATGAAGAATCTGAGTATGATACACTACTTCTTGGGGCAAGAAGTATGATAGAATGCAAAATCCACTGTGATGAATTTAAAAGAAGAAGATTGATGATGATTCAGATGAGACTATCCACAGCTGATTGGATCACTGATGTATCTAGTTAACACCAAATTTGATTCAGGCCATGCAGTAAAAGTTCTTAGTCATTTCATGAGTCAACAGAGACAAAATCACTAGACAACAACAAAACATGAGGCACAATTGAATATGGCATGAGATATGCCTCCAGAGTGAACTTGAGTTTGCAGGATATGCCGATTTAGATTGAGCAGAAAGTAAAATACACCAGAAGAGCACATCCGATTGATGTTCTACCATGAAGTTTTCCATGGTTTCCTGATGCAGTAGGAAACAAAATCTTTGTGGCCTTGAATACCACAAAAGAAGAGTATGTACCATTGAGTGTGCGATGCAGTATGGATTCATAAGATTCTAAAAGATTTACTTGATCATGAGATGGATCGTATGATGATAACCAAGAGCCATGTATAAATCTCCTTGAGAACCCAATGTTTCCTGATGGATCGAAACACGATGAGATGAAATATTCTTATATCAAAGATATAATGCAGAGGAAAAATCGTACACATGCAGTACCTTCCTACACATGAGTAGATTACAAACATCTTCACCAAAATAACTTGGTGAAGAATGCCTCCTGAGTTGAGAGGGAGTATTGATGACTCTATCCAAGAAAAAATTTAGAATACATCCATGTGAGACTTGGCATGATGAAGAATGCCTCCCTAGCTGAGAGGGAGTGTTGATGATTTCAACTATGTGAGACATTCTCCAGCTTACAAACCTGTGAGATGTGGATCATTGCAACTATGCGAGTCTTTCTCCAGCTTACAAACCTAAGAGAAATCCCTTAAGAAGGGTACGTCGTTCCTATCTAAGACAGATCTGGAACATAGAGATGACCTCCTCCATTCATAGATTTGAGAAGAAATCTAGATGATTCTCCAATGGGAAAAGGAGATCTGATGAGTTAGACATGCCTATGGCTGAGCACAAGGTGAACGTGTGAAATCCCAAAGTGTCAGGTGCATCATCATGAGAAAATAAATGAAGATGATGTATTAACCTCCTCCGAGAAACAGAGTTGATGAGAAACTCCAGATGATTCTCCCATGTGAGACAGAGGGAAAGAAGATTTGTCAAGTGGACATGCCTATGGATGAGCACATGTGAACGTGTGAAGATCTGGTTCTTCTGTGTAATGTAGTAAGCCAGAGATATGGACATCCCTATGGATGTGCCCCTAGTGGATGAGCACTAGTGGGTGTATCAAATCCCTTACTAAATTGTTCAAGAGTCAGACCTTCATGTAACCCTAATTGTAATGTAAATGGTACAGGTCGGCCCCACGTTAATGTGATTAGTAATAAATGTAAAAGATAATTAATCTAGTTAATATTAATTATAAAGTGACTTAGAGAGGTCGTACCTATTATGCCAATAGACACTTATGTTCATAGGTTCAGGTTATTATAAGTAAAGGTAAATTCCCCATTAAGGAAATACATCTTTTATGTGAGTTTGGAAATTTCAACAAGTACACTTCCTTGGGAAAAGTGCGCACCTCTCTTGGGCACTAGTCTTCTAGGGTTTGAGAACCCTCTTGTGTGCTAGGGTTTATCTTGGTGGTGAAGGTCTTTCTCTTGAGGAATATAGCAAAGGATTTGGTTGGGTTTTCTCCCTTGTTGAGAAGGGTTTCCTAGGATACTTCTTGTGTTCTTGTGCATGGTGCTTCATCTTGTGATCTTGGTTTCTGCAACATTTATGGTTATGGTTAAATGCTAAAAATGGAATGAACTTCATGCTTAACCTAGCCAGGGATGATTTTAGGGGATAAATTTTGCTCATGGGCTAATTTTCCATGGTTTTTCCCAACAATATATTCGTTATTTTAAAAATGATTCGCCCAAATTCTATAGGATAAAATTATTTTACCTTAAAAATCACCAAACTTTTATACAAACTATATAAAATCCTTAGAAATTTGAATATTTTTACAAAAATATTGTCAAACATTTATAGTTGGCATATGAAGGATTAGTAATATTAGTCAAGGTTTCTACATTCTAAAATAATTTTCCATCCTTAAAATCATCCCTCAACCTAGCTTATTGAAAAATCAACATAAAATACCTAGGTTTCAACCTAAAACCAGACAATTACAGGAAATAATACTGGAGTTGGCTAATCATAAAGTTGAAGCGTGAATATCCATCTAGGTCAACAGACTCTTGTCTAGAGGCGGATGATTAGTGCTAATCAAAGGAGTCCTAGAAATCATTCTCGTCTACTGGAACTCTATAGCCGCAATCCCAAAATCCCAAAAGGAATCCTAGACCATATTCGCCGAATAAGCCTTCTTTTTTTGTGGGAAGGAAAAAAAACTAGTGGAGTTACTCACCTGGCCAACTAGAATTCAATCGTGCTACCAAAAGAATTGGGAGGATGGGGTCTAAAGAATCGTCATCTCTTTTCCAGAGCCCTAGTAGGAAGAAACCTCTGGAGGGTAACCCTAGGAAACTCTCTCTGGGTAAGAGTAATGAACTCCAAGTACTTTCCAACCTTATCCATCTCCGAATGGTTTCAAGAACCTTTAAAATATTCCAAAGGCTCTATTGTTTGGAAAACATTGGTTGAATCCTTCCCCATTGTTGGTAACTAGATAGTCTGACATATTGGAAATGGGGAAAAGGTTAGACTGGGTGAAGACCCGTGGTTGGGAGCTGGAAACAACTACAAAATCTTCCCTCCCCTTCTCCATTTTCTGAAAATTAAAAATCTCAGAGTTTTGAGCGATTTAAACATTGGTTACCCTCAGATCTGAGGAAGGATGGGGTGGAAGAGTGCACATTCTCTAGACCTCCTTGAATCTCTGCAAGAAGAATGAAACCCCTACATTTCCCTCTTATGTGAAAATTTCATTTCCCTTGATAACGATTCTTAAGACTCCCTTTTCTGGTAAAAAAACCCTCAGAATGGATCCTATTCGGTTAAAATGGGTTACAAAACCTGGCTGGAAGATAACACAGTACTTTAATCAAAATGGTGGTGGAAGCCCCTTTGGAAACTTAAAGCTCCTCCAATATGAAAACTAACTCTTTGCGTAGCACTAAACAACAAACTGTTAACTTGGGACAACTATCTAACATGAGGATGGTGTGGTCCAAACATATGTACTCTATGCAAAGGGAATCAAGAATCAATCACTCGCCTCTTTATCTCTTGTTCTTATGCAGAGAAGTTGGTAGATATTTTAAAAGAAAAACCGAAGGCTAAGGCCAACTAGAACCAGGGCTCTGTAGAGGACTGCTTCAAAACTTGGATACAAGACTGGTCACCAATACTGTTGTGAGTGGGAAATCCCTCTACGGACTAGCACTTAGGGTTTTATCATGCATGCAGAAAAGACCTAAATATTCCTACTTTCTACCATCATCCCAAACTTATTCCCCATTATTCTTAAGCAAATACGTAGTCAAGAAGATCAAGTGAGCATACCTTATTTTGGGCGTTTGATATCAATCCTTCTTCACGCTTGGTCACTCTTTGACTGCAACTCTCCTACCAAGGCTGACCTACATTCACACAAGACAAACAAAGAACTCCACATGCATTTGATCTATAAATTAATGGGTTAGAGATTTAATCAACATGTATGCAATAAACCATGAAAACCTCTTATGGTGGGACGGGAAAAGTACTTCTTTATTATTAACTTCACTGAAATCAACTTACAATGATGAAGCTGACCACTGCTCCACGAACCTGGTCTTGGGCTCCTCTTCAACTATCTTCCAACTTCTTTGCTCTATACTTCTCTTTGCACAAGGATGGCTAAAGGTTGGGACAAGGGGAATGTGCAATCGGGTGTAGTTTCTTTACTATGATTCTCCTCTCTTCCAAATGGGACCCCTAACCCTTCTTTTATAGGCTAGAAGAAGCTAGGTATTTGGTCGAACTTCTGGCCATGCATGGCTGAATTTTTTAGTTAACTTACCCAAAGTTGTGTGTTCCATCAACAACTTTCCTTTTTTCGTGCTTTTGTAGGTACATGCGAGCTGTCTTGGGTCAGCTAGCGTGTACACGCATGCAATAATGGAGCAGGGCGCATGGGCCTTTATAAAAGGGGTTTTTAAGAAGAGTTGTTCAACATTRTTTTGGCAAAGAAGGAATCTGAGATGGCCTGATGCTAGGTAAGCATGTCTGGTGCAAATTAGGGTTATAATAGATGCCCCCTAATGTGTGAGGTCAGAAGAGCATCTGATGGCCGAAATACATTAACAATCTTCACTGATGTGCCGAACAAGTGAGCCCAGGGACCAGAAATCGGGAGGTGTCGTTTGCAAAAATAATAATTGTCTCATCGAGGCGGGCATACCCATGCTCGGGATAAAATAAAATCATGGATACCAATCAAATACACTGTAGATCCATGCCATATAACTATATAAAGTGTAGCTGCGAGCAATACACAATAGAGCTACATCTCGAAATCAAAAAGATATACATGTAGAGTATCCATCTTCTTAGAATCTGATAAGGCCTGATGGCTGGAGATGAGGTCTTCAGAGCTCGAGAAACAACTTCAAAATATTCAAAGCTCGGGTAGGAGTGTAATATGAGTGTATGACTTCACTACCCAGAGGTCTTCGACAGCTCGTCAGTCATGGACTAGAGAATCTTGATGATCAGACTGAAGGCTTCCTTGATTTCTAACAAATACTTGATTGGATGTTTCAGGATGGTCGGGTATGAGGGAAAGAGACAAACTGCAGAGGGGCCGACTCAGGCTTGGTAAAAAATTCCCTTGGACAATAGCACGACAAATGATGAGACTCAGATAGCATGGCATTAGCATAAGTTTACGAGGCAGGAGGCAACACAAACTCTCCATATGTTTGGAAGAATAACCAAACGGAGGAGGACACAACTCTATGTAGCGAGAACATCTTCCTAAGGTCCTATTAAATCCCAGAGTTTGATGAACAAACGAACATATGTGCTTTATCCAAGGGCGACTCATTATGCTGCCAATAAAGAAAATACTTTTCCCTTCCTCGTTTTGGGGTATATTTGATTTTTTTTTGTCTTTTTTTCAATAATTTTGGGAAAAAGAATAAAAGAATGTTACGTTACAAAGGAGGAACGAGTGTTGCAAACATACAAGTTCAAGGCGCAGGGAAAAGACTGATGTTCAAAGTAAGGACACTCGGGAAAAATCCTCCAGGGGCTAAAGGTGTCAAGACGCAGAGGCAAAGTGATACAGGGCTTGCGTATAAGGCATGCTTTAGATGGTTCAGTTGAGAGCAACATGGAGCTAGCATTAGGCCAAAGACGCGGGTATGCAAATGCGATTAATAAAAAACATAATGGTAACGTCCTTCGATGTGAGTTTAACAAGCCCATAGAAGGTAATCTAGACGATTTTTCCTATTTAGAGAGTCTGAAAAAATGTAAAAGGAGACTCCAGTGGCGTACCTTTTTCGAAGGTAGTCTAGTCAGTTTGAAAAAGGGGTAAACTAGCACCAAAAATACATCTATTCAAAACCATTTTAACGAGTGTGATAAAGACAATATCACTCAGCCATTTTTTCATTTTTAAGGAGTTTGAAAAAAGATTAACTATGGACTCCATCAGGAATGTTCTTCTGGACCATTTTAACAAGTGTGAAAGAATAAGGTCACTCGACGATATTTTCAATTTTAGGGAGTCTAAAAAGGGCTTAACTATGGACTCCGTGGGGGTTCCTTTTTCATACATTTAGACCCTCAAGCTCGAAAAAGGGTTAAAATGATACCTAAGAGTACTCTTCTAGAGAACTGAAGTTCCTTAGAGTATACCATTGTTCGTACAGTTTACCATCCGGACCAAAAAAGGGGTAAACTACCGCCAGATAGACGTGACTTCAAATTTCAGTTTAACGAGTGTGAAAGGCCACAAGATTGCTCGACAATCTTTTCATGTTTAGAGGGTATGAAAAGAGCTTAAAATAAGACCCGTGGGGGCTATGACTCATGTATGAAACTGGTTTGGGTAGAGCCCACTGCTAGGCTCAGACCAAGAGTCTCTTCGATAATCAACTTGGGAAGTCTCCCAAAAGGGAAGAAAACACAAACCACGGTGTAAGTCCTCCTACGGTATAGAAATCGTAGTCATGGCTTCAAGGATAGCCTCATCTGAAGGAAATTCAAAATCCGAGAAATTACACAAACGAGGGTCGACAGTCCCAAAGGGTGAAGTAAACTAACCATACTCCATATGACGATGGATGTTCTGGCCAGGATTGGTAGAGTCTATCAGAGGAGAATCACGAGCACGAGGGATTGAGGATCTCCAAACAACGAGATTAGACTCAGAAGGATACTCAAACCCACTTGGACTAAGAGGGGGAGACAAGGGCTCCCATGCCCCCATTGGATAAACCAATGGATCAATTGCCGAGACTAAGTCATGGGAAGGCCAACATGATTTCACAGGTTCCTGCTCAGAAACAATTAAACATCGAGGATAAGATGCCACATAATTAACCTGTGGCAGGGTAGAGTCTACACGAATGCTAGGAACATATAAAGGGGTAGTCTGAAATAATGTCGAATTAGGATGGTGATTATCAGATGCCAGCTAGTCAATAGTGACAATGCTTCCATTGTGAGGGAAATGCATCACTCAGAAGAGCATAGACACCACAGTATTCATAGCATATACATAATCACACCCAAGAAGCATATTGAAATCTAATGGGCATTGCACTACTATAACATCAACAAGGACAACCTTCCCACCTAAAGATATAGGTAACTGAGGAAGAACCCTGAAATATTCACTAAGACATCTGTCAAAAGCTAACAGCTCATGCGGAGCAGACATAATCTTGGGATATCCCAATACTTTCCAAACCAAGGAGGATAATATACTTGCAGAGGCACCCTCATCCACAATACATCGATAAATGTTTGTTGAATTAAATTCAACCCTTATTTGAAAAGGTGCAACAGAAGGAAGACAAGGCTCAACAAGGTCATTCTAGTCAAAGGAAACCATCCTAGGGCTTGGAGGGGGTGTGCTCGAAACGAGCGGAATTCCCCCTTGTTTTGAAAGTATTGAACCGGAAATGCTAAAAACATAGTCGATAGACACGTCACTCCCCAAAAGAAGAGTGGGATCATCCGATGACTGCATCAACATGACCACTTTCACAACCAATGGATGAATAGGCTGTGGGACTACATGGTCTAACACTTTCTCAACCAAGGGCTGCATAGGCTGTGAGACTACATGGTCTAAAGGCACCTCACCCCCCAAAAGAGGAGTGGGATCAGCCGATGACTGCATCGACATGACCACTTTTGCAACCAATGGATGAATAGACTGCGAGGAAACCTCAAAAGACTCAGAATGAAAAGAGATTGCAGGCAGGGACCACAATCTTTGTACCTCTGGAATGCCAGGGCACAAATGAGTAAGGTGATCTCCCTTGCAAATATTACAAGGGAACTTAGGCTTACGTCCTATCCATCTAGGTTTCTCAACAGAATTAATGCCCCCAGCATGACTAGCAGTGGTTGGTTGCACATCTCCAACATGACTTACAAAGATTAGTGATGGGTCGATAACATGACTTGCATAGGCTACATACCTATTACCAATATGACTAGCAGTGACTAGACTTTTTCCCCCAGCATGACTTGCAGAGGGTGAGTGTGTGCCCCCAACATAACTTGCAGAGGCTGGGTGCTAGTCTTCAACGTGACTTGCAAAGGTTGTCGACCCATTTCCAACATGACTTGAAGAGGTTGGTGATTTCTTCTTCCTATTCTTCCTGTTTCTATTTCGTTTAGACCTCCGGTTACTAGTAACTGTACTTTCACCAGAGGCGGGAGAAGGAGGAGGAGAAGACTTTGCTAACGAAGAAACATCAATAGGGTGCCCATGACTTAAGGTTCTTAACTGAGAAGTGTCAAGAGCATTCCGAACATTTGGAATGGTACCCAACCAAACTGATAGTCCCACATTCAACCTAGGAATGTACAAAGTGGCCATCAAAGGGACACCAACGTTTCCGAAGAAGGGAAAAGCACAAGAATCCCCTTATGAAGGGGCTCCTTGGTTGGTATCGCCAGGAACTTTAGCCATGAAGATCTTATGCACAGGTTCTCCCTTTTCGAGATCATTCAAGTCTGTAAAAAGTCTCACACACTGACTCTGGTGAACCAGTGTTATCAAAACAACACCTATAAAGAGGCGGCTCCACGTTTCTAAGCAGAAGACTGAAAAGTCCTCTTAACCGGCAGAGTGGGCGGTCTACCACCCTAGGTTAGAGACCCAAATCCACAACTGACTAACTCACTATGGAAAACTAGGGAGCATAGAGCACACACTAAAATTTCCTAAAGGAAAATCAAGCAAACGACTAACTAGTTGGAAGAACAGTTACAACAACCAACACTAGAGAAACTCACTGGTGCAAGTGAAACTCAAACACGGAAGCACCCTCCGAGTATACTCTACAAAGTGTGGCCTGATGTCTGTCCTAGGTACCACAGTATACCCCCGCAGTCACCTGTGTAAGTCTCTAAAAACGATAGGAAACTAGGTTGCCAGCATGCGAACAGTCAAGTCGAAAGTCGGGTAGACCACAATGAGCAGGGTATCGAATCCGAAACCTGTCAAGTGTATCGAAGGAAAGTGGTCTAGAAGACAACTGAGGACCTCGAACAGATTCGAGACCCATTAAGCTCTGTGGAAAATGCAATCGACGAAATCCCAAGACAAGCCCTCTATATGTGTTCTCCACTATGATTGGTCTAGTTTTGGCGGGGTTATCTCCGCTACCTTTCCGCACGCTACCTTGTGTTTAGCCCCTGTGTTAGAGGGGGGTCCCGGATAAATTTCACGATACTGGACTTTGACACTCCCTAACTCAGACTCCAATGTTTGATTTAATGGCCTTGAAGAGTTTCCTCTCCAACCTATTTCAAGGCCCTAACCCTAAACTAGTTGGTGGACCCTACAAACATAAAAAGTCTAATGAATTTTATATTTAGCGTTAATTTTTATTGGCTTGATTTACTCAAAAGGGTACGGTAGTGCAACTGATGGTGTTAAGACTCTTGCGAAAAATGATGAAACTTATATGAATACTGGCAAAGAATGATTAAATTTCTTCTTTATTTTCGAAATGCTTTTAAGATGAGAAGAAAACACAACACTATGCTAATTTCCTTTCTTTTTCAAATAACAATGCAAAGAAAATGCCAAGAAAGAAAGAGATCTAACAAACTAAGTTTTTTTTTTATATTTTCTTCCTATCAAAGCAGAAATAACAAAAGATTCTAAAAGAAACTAATGAATGCACAATTCATGGCACCCCCATGATGCTAAAAGAAACTGATGAGGGGGAACTTTTTTTTAAAATGCATCTCATTTTTCTTAAAATTTCAAGCTAAAAATAAGTTAAAAAATCTAGGAAACATAAGAAATCTTTCAATGAAAAAGCAAGATATGCTAGAATCCAACCTAGGCTAAAACTACTATGACAGAGACCAAGAACTCTGAGAGGTATAACTCTTGACAAGGAAAGGATGACTGCCTCTCCTTAAACCAAATTTTTTTCTCAAAAAGCATGCTGCTGACAGTTCAACAACTAGTGTGTGTACGCGAGCTGTGTAAGGTCAGAGCACGTGTACATGCATGCAAACCTTATGCAGTTTGCGTGTACCTCTGGAACTCTTCAAAAGATGAAACAAAAAGAAATCAAGCACTGGCAAAGACTACTGGTATTAAGAACCAGAATCTCTTGAAGACTCAAAAACTTACTTCGACAAAAAAAGAAAACAATTGAAGGAAAATTTCATAGAACAAAACCAATCTGAGGTGAAACCTAAGCTACAAAACTGTAAAAAACAGAGACTAGAATGAGTTCCAGAAAACCCTTGAGAAGGATTGTTTCTAACAGGGGAGAGGATGATTGCCTCTCTAAAACAAATTTTCTAGAATCATACACGCGATTGACACTTCCTCAACTAGCGTGTACATGCGGGCTGTGGGAAGGTAGGGCACGAGTACACGTGTGCAAACCTTATACAGGCCGAGTGTACCTCTGTGGGTCATGCAAAAAAAATGTAGTCAAGCAAAGAAATAGAGATAACTAGCATGGAAGACTAGAATCTCTGTTAGCTCAGACTTTTGCAAAAACTTTAAAAACAGGAAATGAAACCAGTTCTTAAAAATACCCAAGAAAAAACATTCCCAAAAACCCTAGATAATCCCTAGTACGGTTTCCAATTCTGTTGTGAGTGGGAAATCCCTCTATGGAGTAGCACTTAGGGTTTTATCATGCATGCAGAAAACAACTAAAGATTCCTACTTTCTACCGTCATCCTGGACCTATTCCCCATTATTCTTAAGCAAATACGTAGTCAAGAAGATCAAGTGAGCATACCTTATTTCGGGCGTTTGATATCGATCCTTCTTCACACTTGGTCGCTCTTTGACTGCAGCTCTCCTCCCAAGGCTGACATGAATTCACACAAGACAAACAAAGAACTCCACATGCATTTGATCTACATATTAATGGGTTAGATATTTAATCAACATGTACGCAATAAACCATGAAAACCTCATATGGTGGGATGGGAAAAGTACTCCTTTATTATTAACTTCACTGAAATCAACTTACAATGATGCAGCTGACCACTGCTCCATGAACCTGGTCTTGGGCTCCTCTTCAACTATATTCCAACTTATTTTCTCTATACTTCTCTTTGCACAAGGATGGATAAAGGTTGGGACAAAAGGTATGCTCACTCGATCTTCTTGACTATGTATTTTCTTAAGAATAATGGGGATTAGGTCCGGGATGATGGTAGAAAGTAGGAATATTTAGGTCTTTTCTGCATGCATGATAAAACCTTAAGTACTAGTCTGTAGAGGGATTTCCCACTCACAACATAATTGGACTAGCACTTAGGGTTTTATCATGCATGCAGAAAAGACCTAAAGATTCCTACTTTCTACCGTCATCCCAGACCTATTCCCCATTATTCTTAAGCAAATACGTAGTCAAGAAGATCAAGTGAGAATACCTTATTTCGGGCATTTGATATCAATCCTTCTTCATGCTTGGTCTCTCTTTGACTGCAACTCTCCTCCTCAGGCTGACCTGCATTCACACAAGACAAACAAAGAACTCCACATGCATTTGATCTACAGATTAATGGGTTAGAGATTTAATCAACATGTACACAATAAACCATGAAAACCTCATATGGTGGGATGGGGAAAGTACTTATTTATTATTAACTTCACTGAAATCAACTTACAATGATGAAGCCGACCACTGCTCCACGAACCTGGTCCTGGGCTCCTCTTCAACTGTCTTCCAACTTCTTTGCTCTATAATTCTCTTTGCACAAGGATGGCTAAAGGTTGGGACAAGGGGAATGCACAATCGGGTATAGTTTCTTTACTATGATTCTCCTCTCTTCCAAATGGGACCCCTAAACCTTCTTTTATAGGCTAGAAGAAGCTAGGTATTTGGTCAAACTTCCGGCCATGCATGGCCGAAAGGTTTAGTTAACTTACCCAAAGCTGTGTGTTCCGTCAGCAACTTTCCTTTTTTTGTGCTTTTGTAGGTACACGCAGGCTATCTTGGGTCAACTAGCGTGTACACGCGTGCAATAATGGAGCAGGGTGTGTGGGCCTTTATAAAAGGGATTTTTAAGAAGAGTTGTTCAACAATGTTTTGGCAAAGAAGGAATCTGAGATGGCCTGATGCCAAGTAAACATGTCTGGTGCAAATTAGGGTTATAACAAAGACAAATCAATCTCTTTATATGAAGGGCTCCCGAGCATCATGATCTCCAACATCTGGTGGGAAAGGAATAATGTTATTTTCAAAGATAATTTACTGCCTCCCGAGGTCACGGTGACAATCTCTCTTAGCCAGGACGAATAATTCAAGGCATATATAAGGGCAAGTAAAACTTGAATAATGATCCATCCACCCATTGATTACACCATCCCTTGGGGCTTCTTTGATGGAGCCAATCAAGGGCATCCCCCAACCCATGGAGTAGGGGTGGTTCTTTATATCAGTCACAATCATTATATTCACATAAGATATGCGCCAAGAGGAAGAACAAACAACAGGGTGGAACTTATATCACTTTGGACCCTACTAGAAACAACAAAAGAAAAAAATCTACCAAAGCTACAGGTTTTCGACGATTCCAAATTGGTGATAGATTAGGAAAGAGGCATCAACAATATTCAAAATCCCATATTAGCTTCACTGCTAAGAGATATCAAACTCACGTTCAAAGTATTTGAATGACTCACTTTCTAGCACATCCTAAAAGAACTCAATTCAAAAGAAGACGAACTTTCAAAGGAAGCACTACAGCTGCAAAAAGGAGCCTTCGGTTTGTACGAGTTCTTTGAAGGAACGTAAATCGAAGATATGGAGTTTCATCTCTGAAGGAATTTATTTTTTTGTAAGGATGTAAATGTTATTTTGGACAGCTTGGATAGACTAGAAAAGGCCTTCATAGGTCTTTTTTGATATAGATAGATGCATAGACAAGTATATTCCTTGAAGAAATCTGACATAGGCTTGACATGAAAGACTGTAACATGTATATATTATCCTATGAATATAATTTTTTTTTTCTTATGGAATATATATATATATATATATATATTATCAATGCAATAATAATAATAATAAAATTGAAATTGATTTATTTTTATTTTTATTTTATTTAGGATGTAAATGATGTAGGTCGCGAGTGACATGGCCACAAGTATTTACACTTTATACATAAATTATAGGGGAAAACTTATATAAATGGCAGAACCAATATATATATATATATATATATATATATATATATATATATATATATATATATATATATATATATATTGAAATGCAAGATAGTCAGAAAAGTTATGCTAATGCACATAGGAATGATCAAAGTTATAAAGTTGGAGATCAATTTTTCATTCGTATCAGGTCTAATAAGAGTACCATTCGGTTTGGGAAAGGGAGAAATTTGTCGCCTCGATTTATAGGACCGTTCAAAATCCAAGAGAGAATTGGACCCGTTGCCTATCGCCTCATAGTTCCATCTCACTTGCATAAAAATCATAATGTTTTTCATGTATCTATTCTACATCATTATGTTGCTGACGAATCTCACAAACTAAGTTGTAAGGAATTGCAGGTCTCATACACGAGAACCATCATGGTCAAACCATTATGCATATTGGACCGTAGGGTTCAACAACTCAGGAATCATCCAGTAGACCAAGTTAAGATCCAGTGGGACAAGTATAGCTCAGGATATGCTACTTGGGAGGATGTAGAGACCTTACGACAAAATCATCCCTCACTTTTTTGACCACCTCGGGACTATGTTTCCCAAAGGTTGGGTGTATGTAATGCCACATTTAGACTTAGACAACTAGAATAACTTATGGCCTAATCATATCTTATTTTCTTATTGTCTGTTAAACTATTAATGATACACTTAAAATTTTAGACATATGGACCTATGTGAATGTCAATACTATGAATGTTTATCGTTATTTGAATTATGATGGATATTATGCAACCTACTTCTAGCTTTAAAATTTTGAAATTTGAAGTTGTTGGTACGTGGATACCGAGTTAATGATATGATTAAATGCATTTACATGATAATAATGTATGGATATGTATGGATTTGTGTTATAAACTATTATGCAGATTAATAGGCTATCAAATAACCAAGGGATAATGATAATAAATGGTTGATGTCATGAACATAGAATAAGAAACAATATGGTATGAATCTTTGTATGTGAAATTATGTTGGTTCAAATGCATTGCTATGATATGTGGGAAAGTGCAGGTTTTTCAGGTAGAGAGACCGTGAAACTGAATATATGATGACAAAATTATAGCAACACAGTTCCACTGTATGGTCCATGATAGGGTGTTGACCCTAGTTCTATCAGGAGGGGTGAAGGAATTTCCCACCGTGTATCCTATGAAACCTGGAGTCATGGGAGGGCGGTGTTAGATCACACTCCTCTAGATGTGTGGTGACGACTGCTAGTTTCCTCCCGGTGAAGCTTGGTCAAGGTAGTTGACACTTCCACTTACGGGTTCTATCTGGAGTTAGGTCAATATAGTTGATGCTCCATGATAGTCCATCAAAGGAAGGATAGGGAGGGAACATGGAAGTAGGTTAGGGAGGGAACATGGAAGAACATGGAAGTAGGTTAGGGAGGCAAGATGATTATAAGTAGTTGAGAGCGTGTGGAGTTTTAATCTTATAACATAACTTCTTGATTTCCTTTTGTTACAAAAAAACAAATTGCTTAAATAAACTACAATTATCTAAGTGAACATTGCTTGTGTTAAATTATTATAATTGAAGGATTCTACAAATATTTTAAATCGTTTACTATTCTTTATGAAATTAATAACATTGTCGACTCGATTGGAAGCATACATGAATTGCATTAGATGTGATAATTATTGTCATTAGTACATGTGTGAGTCTTGTATGTTCTAGCTATGCATACATGCCTTGAACATGTGTACTAGCATTTATGGATGTTTAAGTTGATGATGTTCATATATGATTGAGATGTATGAATTATGTTATTTCTACCCTTGTATTGTAAGTTACTATAACTTTGGGATGAAGTTTCTTGAAGGGTGGGTGTATGTAATACCCAATTAATTCAATTTAATTATTATGATTAATTTATTTTAATCTAAGTGAATTAATTAATAAGTTAATGAAATTTTATATTTATGTTTTAAATTCAGGAATGCAACAATCAAAAGAATTATTGTTTTATCGTATTAAAGGTAGGTGAAAGAATTAATGAGAAAATATAAGGTAGATGGGAAATTAATGGGGGGAGGAGTCGAGAGAGGAGGATAAGGAAGGGGGGGTTGGACTTGGAGAGGGGTTCATTCTTTTGGGAGGAGAAGGGAGAAACCAAAAGAGGGGGAAAGGCAACAAAATTTTGGAGAGGAGGAAAGCGGGAAATTTCTTGGTGGGTTTTTACTAGTGGACTCTTGTTGCTGGGATTTTGGGCTCGGGGGTCAGGAAATATGTTTTCCTAGAGCTAGAGAGCCAAAGAGGCTCTATTCCTAGTTGGTTGGGAGGAAACAACTTCAAACAGTTTCAAGATTTTGGTAGCAGACAATTTCAACAATTCAAAGGAAAACATCTTCAAGAGGTATTTTACTGGTTTACTGTGTTTCTTTTAATCAAGTTAGAAATATTGAGATTATGTTGTAAATGTGAAATATAAGAATTTAATTGTTGGAAATTACTGTTAGAAAATTCACTATTAAGATTTACACATGGTATCAAATTTCAATTTTACTTTTAGCTATGAAGCCCAGGGAAGGGATTTACATTCATATTGAATGGTTTAGCCCATACAGTTGTAACATTTTTTATTTTTGAAATATTGACTATGAATTGATGAATGCAGGAGTGACCCTCATCTTTATCCAAAGGAGTCCTCGTAAACAATAAAATCTTTTTATACTCCTCTTCCTAAATCCAAGCATGATTAAATTTGATTGAGGAAGGTGGTTTATAACCTTTTTTTATCAATCTCCAATACAATAGGTATGTGATCTTAGATCCCCCCTACTACCACCCTCGGATTGAAAGACCATGGGTTCTAAATCCTCCCCTATAGTATAGGAAAGCTATATAGTCTTTTGGAAACAAAATCATTTCCTTTTCTTCCATTATGCCAGGTTTGTACCAATTTTGCAGCCTCCAAGTCAACCAATTGATTCTTTTCAATCCAATGGGAGAAGAAACATTCCTTGGGAATATAGATGAGGGGAGACTCCCCAAACCTATTTTAAGGAGAGGTGAAATTTAGAGCCCCTCCCAAGATAATATTTGCTGCATTTAAAATACCCAAGCCACCTAGCCCTTCCCAAAAATGAATTTGATCAGCATACATGCGATACAAATTAATCATTCTGAAAGAGACATTAAGAAAATGATCCTCCAAATCTACCACAAAAACGGATGGAATATGAGAAGAGGAAATAGCCTAAAATTGTGGACTCCATGAATAGAGTAAACCTATAGAGAGGCCCACAAAATATATGGTACAAAATACCAATCTTTTAACCATCTATGAAGAGACTTAGTCGCTTTGACTCCACTACACATTGTTTGTTGCAACATGATAAAATTTGGCTTGTATGCCTATACCCGTTTTTTTAGGGTAAGGAATTTTGGGGTGCCCCCAACCCCTCTATAATTAAAATAAAGAATAATCATTTATAACCCCTAGCCTGGGTTATCCCTGCTCTAAGGGCTTGCACAATGGTAGTTTTTTTAACACTCCTTATCTCTTTGATGGACTGTATTTGTGCTAAATAAATCATGGATTCTCTACCCGCATGACCCCCAAAAACGTTGTCCAAGGCCAACCCCTTTGCACAAAACTCCTCCTTTCCTTTCTTCACCTTTGAATGAAGCAAGTAGTTCGATTTTATGGAGGATTTATAACTAGGACTTTTCGAAAAATATTCATAGGGAGGGGATTGCAAAAGAGCACCTTTTGAAGAGGGGGAGGAAACATGGATAAGAGGAGAGGGAGGAGAAAACCCATGCGAAGACCTATGAGCCTTGAAGAGGAAGAAGCTACCGCGTGCCCCCATTTCTTTTTATGAGGGAAGAAAACACCTTTGAGATAGTGATATGAGGAATATAATTTATCTCAATTGATGGGACCTTTGCAATATTTCAGAATGATTCAAATAATCAGAGAGAATATTCTTACTGGGGTTCACTTCCAAAGAATCCATGGGGGGAGGACACCTAGGGAACTATGACGAATGAAATTATCTCCACTTCTACCACCTTCAACTTTGTTATCTGCCTTTCCACAAAACAACTCCCCTGCAGGCTTCAGCAATGAGCCTACAAATGCTCGAATTTATGACATCCAAAATAGAGGAAGGAGACATGCCAATAATCAATTTTCTTCATCCAAGAGAATCCTCCCCAAAACAATTATATTTCATCCAAAATGCCTTGCTTTAAATCCACCTCAATCTGACCCAAACCATCTCGTGTCCATTTTCATATCCCATCCTGGCTCACATCTAATAAAATTCTCTATCTTGTTTCCAATTGAAATGAGAATATCCTCTTTCCAAAATACCAATGGGAGATTCAGTAGGATTATCTAGACCTTTGAAGGGGAGAAAACATCATGGGTAGGGTTGAAGGGGGTAGGATTGAAGGAAATAGCCCAATCTTTTGAAATTAGATGAGGGGCCCCATCCCTAGTCCCTGTAAAAGGTATTTGTATAATCCTTCTTAGTAAGGAACTTGAAACATATCCATCCCCGTGCGAGGATGTGGAATTATGGGTGGTATCCTCTAACCCTCATCCAATTTTTGTCCAACCAAGCTTCCAACGAATGTGCCAAAAATACTTTCCCACAAAACCTACCAACAGTGGTTCAACCCAAAAGATCCAAGATGGCCCATATATCCATGTCCACTACCACCACCATACTTCTATTCTCCTTACAAACTTTCTATCAATTGGGTTTTTTTTTTTATCTTCAACAACAAATAACCTACATGCAGAGGAGAGGAGTGATAACTGGCTAGAGAACTCCCCATAGATTTTGATTTCCTTGGAGAGTGTTGAATGAAGTTTGATGCATCATATTGAAGTCCCCCATCACCCGGAAGTGAATATTCCCCTGTCATATAAATTGGTGTGCCTGGACCGAAGCCTGCTAACCAATCCAATGGGTCCACGCCAGCCAAATAATCTGTCCGCCTAAGATTCTACATATAAAGGAATTTCTTGTCAGAGAGGAAGATTTCATCCGATCTCAATCCGTCCTCATCGTAATCAACTACGTCATCTTCCCTATGACCTAGGAAGAGGCCCCGTGCTCTGACTTCAATTCCACTTTTATTGTTCCACCACTGCTTCACACATGTCACCTATAATCCGGAAACTGTCACCAACAATCCCCTATTCCTATGATCGACGCCATTTCCATTGGGCCAAATGAAAATACGTTAAAAAAATCCATATGACCGATGACTTAGCCCCTGAGCTAGAGTCAGGAAACCCTTGACAGACCACCCATCACCATGAAAAAACACTCTTCGTATCTGCGATCAATTAAGTACAATTTTCCCACAAAATATATAATAATATTTACAATCATAGGAAATAATGGTTTGGTTGATGTTTCAAGAATTATTAATATGTTATATAAAATTTTTACAATTAATACATCACTTTGTATTTTATGAATAGAATTACTAACAATTGTTTAGCTTGTCAAAATCTTATGCTGAATTAATATAAGTTTATCAAAATCCTATGCTTAATTGATATATCCTTTCTATGTTAGTTTGGGGCTTATATAGTTGTTTTTTTTGGTAAGCACGAGTAACAACTTATATTAATCTAGTTATGGGAAATTCATATGAAAATTCTTTGTTGTCGACCTGCCACATGAGAAACCATACCAACACCAAAGAAATAAGTCTTATGTCCATTGGGTCTAAACCAAGTTCCTTTTTATATTATATCTAGCTATGTAAACATTGTAAAGAAATATCTGAAGTCTACTGGAGGCTATGTCATATCTATTGTTGTCCATCATGATACAAAAAAATAAAAATAAGTACATACTATTCAATCATCTAGTGAGGATGCCTTAGGCTCCTAGAGTGGCTCAAGAGCCTCTGGTGGGGCATTCTTTGACACTGTTGTTGTCTTGAAAGAGATGGAAGGTGAGAGCCGATCCAAGCCCTCTCAGAGAAATAGGTGGAACTCCTCCAATTGAAATTGAATTGTATTCTGAGCATCCTCTCTGGTTTGGAGCATATTACCCAAAAACATCTTGAGTTGCTAGTATAGTTCTACTATTTTCCAATTTTTAGTTTCGCGACCTCTCGAGCTGCCAATATCCAGAATCCAATTGATAATTTATTTTTCCACCTCCTAGTTCAACATTAAGCTATGTTCTAGGAGAATTTTGGATTCCACATCCTCTAGGTGCTCTTAAATGTTTGGCGGGGAGTCCACATGGAATGTTGTCACCAAGGTTTGGGAATATCGTTGTACATGGGTGTTGGAGGTCCTCTCTCCCAGATCGCTGGTGGGTGGCTCCATTGGTGTGCCCCCCCATGCCTATATCTTTGATGACGTACCACCGAACGCATGATCCTCTTCCCAAATCCAACAATTATGTTAACTAGAGATGGCTTGAGTGTTGGTTCATAGTGCTCTCAACTATCGCTGTCGTTGCCTGCTAAGCTAGTCTAGGATACTCTACCTTGTATTTTTTGTCAATTTCCTGCTATCCGGTAGAGAAAAGACTGGCCTAGTTCCTTTGGCATGTTTGTTCCACATTTCTCCTTGGCGATTTATCCTGAAGGATCTAGAAAATGAGGCATTGTTATTGGGATCACATGGTATTAAATTCAACATTGAATCTTCCTAGTACCTATCATCCCACTGAGAGAACCCTGGAAGAATGTTGCATGCCACCTCCTTCTCCATTTTTCCATGACAACTAAGCTCGGAGGGGATGGTGTTCAGGGCACATGTGCCACACTCACATCACATTAAATTGGTCATCTGTTGATATGGAAGAAGTGCCAATATTAACATTCTCAAGGTTTTGCATGGATGGATGTAATATTCCAGATATAAAAAAGTATGCAGAACTGAAATAAAATTCTAGAAATGGCAGATAAACAACAATATAACCAGAACAACACCACAATAACACTGAAAATATATCAAAATAACACCAGAAAGAACACTTTGATTCCGAGAGCAATGTTCACATGCCTCTTTGAGGGGGCAACCTCTAGTCGAGCATAGCTCTATTACAATAATATCCAAGCTAGGGTTCTCATACCCTCAAATCCTATTTATACTAAATATGTCTATCAAAAGAACCATCTAGAAGAAGATCCTTTTAGAAGCAGAAGATTCTATTAGGTCTTCTTACATTCGGCTTATTCTACCTTATTGCAAGGCCTTATTAATATTGACCTTTATTACATCCGAATATATTGTTCTACCTACATGAGGGGTTAGGTCCCTAACATGTCCTCCCCCTCAAAAACAACCTTGTCATCAAGGCTTAGGATGTGGAAACTATTGTAGAATGGTAGCTGGTTCCCAAGTGGCATCTACTGGAGTTGTATCTTTCCACTGGATTAACACTTCCATGATAGTTCGTTGATGCAGGCGATGCTCACGCTGGTCCAAAACTTCTTCTGGTTGTAGCCAAATGGATCCTTCTTTGTCCAATTCAGGAAGGTTGGTTTGAATTTGGTACTTAGTTCCAATCACCTTCTTTAAGCATGAAACATGAAAAGCAAGATGTAGCTTCGAATGACTGGGAAAAGCTAACTGATAGGCCACTTGTCCCACATGATTGAGAATGGTATAGGGACCATAAAATTTGGGTGCCAACTTCTGACAATGGTCGGCCTTGAGGGAATTTTGCTTGTAAGGTTGCAGTCGAAGAAATACCTGATCCCCTTCTGCAAATTGACATTTAGAGCGACCTTGATCTGCTTGTTGCTTCATGCGATTCTAGGCCATGACCAAATTCTCTTTGAGGGTACAAAGAATAGCCTCTCGAACTATAAGCATTTGTTCAACTGCCTGGACCATAGAGACACCTGGTAAATATGAGAGAACTAAAGGTGGATTTCGTCCATATACCACTTCAAAAGGAGTCATGTGGGTCGTTGTATGGTATGAAGTGTTGTACCACCATTCAACTAGTGGTAAACATTGAGCCCACTGATTTTTCTTTTTCGATGCAAAACACCTCAAATATGTTTCCAAACACTTGTTGAAAAAATCAGTTTGACCATCAATTTGGGGATGATAAGCTATGCTGAGATGAAATTGGGTTCCTTGTAGTTTGAACAGTTCTTGCCAAAAATTGCTGGTGAAAGTTGGGTTGTGATCAGAAACAATAGAATGCGGCATGCCATGAAGCTTGAAGACTTGATCCATGAAATGTTGAGCCACATTGGATGCTGTAAATGGGTGTTGAAGAGAACAAAAATGAGCATACTTGGAGAGGAGATCAACTACCACCATGATGACTGATTTATTTACCGATTTAGGTAAGCCTGTAATAAAATCCATAGAGATATCCCTCCAAATAGCAGGTGGAATCATAAGCAGTTGTAGTGTGCCGGAGATTTGACTGTTTCACCCTTGTTGTGTTGACACACATCACATTCAACTACAAAATTATGAATGTCTTGTTTCATGCCATCCCAGAAAAAAGAACGTTTGACCCTATCATAGGTTTTGGTGAACCCAGAGTGCCCAACTATGGGTGTAGCATGAAGCTTAGAAAGTACCGTGGATTTAAGTTTTGACTGTTTACTTAAATACAAATGGACTTTGTATCGAAGCTCATCATGGAGCCAAGAGTACCCTAGGGAAACTGGAGACTTGGATTGTAGTAGTTGTATCAGATGTGAAATTCGTGTAGCCATTCCTGGCGAACAGCTTGGAGCTAGTTTGGTACAATGAAGGAGAGAGAAAAAAAGGATCCTTCACCTTCATATTTTTGGGAAAGTGCATCCACAACCACATTGTCTTTTCCTTTCTTGTAAATGATCTCATAATCATATCCAAAGAGCTTAGTCACCCATTTTTGTTGCTCTGGGGAGGATATGCGTTGTTCCAGAACATACTTGAGGCTTTGATGATCTGTCTTAATTTGGAAGCATTGCCCCAATACATAAGGGCGCCATAGATTGATGAGGTGCAGAATAACCAACATTTCCTATTCATAGATTGATTTTCCCAAATTCCATTTAGACAGTTATTTGCTAGTAAAGGCCAAAGGCCTACCCTCTTGCATAAGGACAACTCCAATTCCTTTCCCGGAAGCATCACATTCGAGGACAAAGGTCTTTGTGAAATCAGGAAGGGCCAAGACTGGAGTGGTGCACATGGTCATCTTCAAGGTTTGAAAAGCCTGAGCAGCTGCTGGAGTCCAAGTGAAATAATTCTTTTTGAGGAGTGTCGTGAGAGGTGTTGCAATCTTTCCATAATTCTTAATGAACTTGCGATAATAACCTGATAAGCCTAGAAATCCACTCAATATTTCGAGAGTCTTTGGGTGAGGCCAGTATTGCATATCTTCAATCTTTTTAGGGTCCACCCTGACGCCATCCTTGCCAACAAGATGACCCAAGTAATCAACTTCTGAGGCGCCAAAAGAACATTTAGATTGTTTTAGGAAAATTTGGTGCTGAGAGAGTAGATGGAGAACTCGATCCACATGAGCAAGATGGTATTTATGGGTTTTTCTATAGGTGAGGATATCATCAAAGAAAACTAAGAAAAAATGACAGAGAAAAGGGCAGAATACATGATTCATGAGGCTTTGGAAGGTGGAGGGGGCGTTACACAAGCCAAAGGGCATGACCAAAAACTCATAGTGGCTCTCATGAGTTATAAAGGAAGTCTTAGGAATGTTTGCCTCTTTCATACAGATCTGGTGGTAGCTAGAACGAAGATCCAGTTTAGTAAATAACTGGGTGCCACTTAATTCATCCAAGAGGTCATCAATGACAGGAATGGGAAATTTGTCTTTAATGGTGAGTTTGTTGAGGGCGCCAAATTCAGGAAACATGCGCCAAGAACCTTCTTTCTTCAAGACCATGACCACAGGAGAATATTAGGAGCTTGTACTAGGGAGGATAATGCCTGCGTTAAGCAGTTCTTGCACCATTTTCTCATTTTCATTTTTTTGGGAAAAGGGGTGACGATAAGGAAGGATATTGGGAGGAAGGCTTATGGGTGCAAGGGGAATGTAATGATCATGAACACCATGGGAAGGAGGGAGTCCTTCGGGAGTGGAAAAGACCACTTGATTTTTAGAGAGGATGGATTGGAGGTCTGGAGGCACAGAGGCTGTCTCAGTTGCTTGTATGGCATGGAGTTGGGTAATAACTCCAGAATGACCTTTTTTTAGCATCGTTTCCATGCAATGGGAACTAATGATCTTAGGTGAACCTGAGGTGATGACTTGGAACTTATATTGTCGACCCTCCTGGTCGAATTTCATGATTAAGTCCTTAAAATCCATGAGAATGGGACCCAAATTCCTTAGCCAGTCTGCACCCAACACTATGTCACAACCACCCATGTCGATAGAAAACATATGATATTTTAGGTGGTAGTCACCAATTTGGAGACATACATTTTCACAACGCTATCCGCATTTCATGGAGCCACCATTGGCAATCATGATTTGGAAATTATTGACTGCATGTATATAGCAATGATTTTCTTGGGCAATGTGGCGATGAATAAAATTATGTGTGCTTCCACTATCAACAAGAATGATGACCTTCCTATAATTCATGTAACCAATTAGCTTGAGGGTTTGGGGAGCATAGAAGTCAGTGAGAGCATTGAGGGAAATGACTGGTTCTATTTCGGGAGGGTCTGAGGGAGGGGTTATGTTAGTGGTTTCAGGTGACTCAGACACAAGGGGAGTTTCAACATCCTCTTCTGAAATATCCTTCGAGATGGCCATAAAAAGATTTTGTTCCTTACACTTGTGGCCCAAAAAATATTTGTCATCACAATTATAACAAAGGCCTTTGAGTTGGCGTTCATCCATTTCAACCATGGTCAATTTTTGGATCTTGAGTGGAGCAGAGGGGGTAGTGGGATTTACTGGTTTAGTGTGAGGAATAAAGGAGGGTTTCTAGTTTTGAAAATATACAACTTGTTGTGCTTCCTTAGCTCTTTTAGTAGCCTCCACCCAACTCTGAGGTTGAGCCATGAGGACATGGGCACAAATTTGATCCTTGAGGCCACTGATAAAACATTCTCAGAAAAAAACATCAGACATGCCCTCTGTCCGAAAAGCCAGTCACTCAAAAGTGGCTATAAAGTCTTCCACTGTTCCAGATTGTTTCAACTTTGTCAAACGACCTAAATGGTTGGTGTCAGTGTCAAAGCGTTCATAAATCTCTGCCACAAAGTGTGTCCAAGCAACATAGCCTTGATGGGAATTTTTTCTCCATTGCCACCATTGCCAACGTTCTTGATCTAGATGGAGAACACCATACCAAAGTTTGGCCAATTCATTTGTAATGTTGTATAAAGAGAAATAATGTTCCATTTGGGTTACCCAACTAGTGGAATCTAAGCCATCGAATTTGGTCACATCCACCCATGGAAGGTGTAGGCCACGCTGAAAGTGATGGGGATGAAAATTATAGGATTGAGAGGAAGTTTCAGTGGTGGGTCAGATGAAGGGGGATCTGCAGGGATATGCAGCTTGGTGCAGATCATCAAAATGACAGATTCAAGCTGGGTAGTCATGTCTTGTTTGAGTTCTTCGATTGAGGCGATGAAGGAGGACTACATGTTTGTATTTAAGGCCTCAACATTGGCATTGAGTTGTTTCACTTCTTGTTGGGTCTCTGTGAAATTAGATTGCAAGGTATTGAAGCGAGCTTCCAAGTCTTGGCTATGGGTATGGGCCATGATGACGAGGGAATCGAAAAGGGGCGGATGGGGTCAAAATTTTTTCTGAAAATTGACAGGTATGAATGTGATAAGGGCAAAGAGATAAATCCAATGGAATAGGTCTCAAATAAGAATACCGCAGTGATGAAATTCCCAAATGCTTAACCAAGAATAATTTTGTAGTGATTTGGCAACTCGAACACAGTTGCACGACAATAGATCTTGTATGTTTTAATTTTTGTTTTCGTCCCCAAGCGTTAGGTATTCAAGGGTTCTACAGATAAGGGTTTTCCCTATGCTATAACTCTCTAATATACTTGTGGGGTCCAACAGTAGTACTTGGCCCAATATCTCAGGGCACTAACTAAGGAGGCTAGACTGTGCCCTTAGCCGTACCACTCGACTACCCAGGTACTAGAGAGTATCTTCCCAAGTGTTGCTCATGGTGGCACTATAGCAATCATGCGACTGATCGATTTATCTAAAGAGGGCTTCAGGAGATCTAGGTCGATTCGTACACAGGTTTTGTCTGATGCGCTACCACTCGAAGGGGTACCAACAGGGGTTACAAGGGTGGCCAACATATGTGCACTTAAGTACCACTTTTATTTCCTGCATGTATGAATCCCTCAGCCGCGGGTTTATGTGCATAATGACATATATTTGTGTCTTAAAGACGTTGGAATACGTCTCTACCCTGAAAAAAATTCAAACCACAATTTATGTCGAGGAAAGTGCTCTGATACCACTTGTAATATTCCAAATATAAAAAGTATGTAGAACATAAATAAAATGCTAGAAATGGCAGATAAACAACAATATAACCAGAACAACACCACAATAACACTGAAAAGATATCAAAATAACACCAGAAAGAACACTTTGATTTTGAGAGCAATGTTCACGGGACTCTTCGAGGGGGCAACCTCCAATCGAGTAGAGCTCTATTACAATAATATCCAAGCTATGGTTCTCATACCCTCGACTCCTATTTATACTAAATATTTCTATCAAAAGAACCATCTAGAGGAAGATCCTTCTAGAAGCAGAAGCTTCTATTAAGTCTTCTTACATTCGGCTTATTCTACCTTATTGCAAGGCCTTATTAATATTGACCTTTATTACATTTGAATATATTGTTCTACCTACATGAGGGGTTAGGTCCCTATCAATGGATGTGGCGGGATCGTCTTTCCCTATCATAAGTCCACATGGGCCATTGACTCAATCTTTGATATCCCCCTCCTCCCCAACACCCCATCCAGGGAGTGGCTTATAGTTGTTGGTGTTAAAATTTTGGTATGCTCGTTTAACCATAGACAACATCAAATCATTGTCACCCAACCATAGGAATTCACTATGCCACCCCCGAACACACTAACCTTTTCTTAGATAGAATGATTCTAGAAAGTCCACACTAGAACCAACGGATAAAACCTAACCATTAACACCACTGTGAAATCAACAACACAATACCAAGAGAACATACCTATGTCAATAGAAGCATACCTTTACCAAGAGAAACACACAAGAGAGATACCAGAAAGACTGAGGTTACACCACGACAATTGCTGCACCATCCTCTCTAGACTTGTGCCTCCTTCTGTTGCAACTACAACTGCTTCTTCTAAGACTTGCACCCTCCTTCAAGCTTCTCCTGAGTGAGAGAGTGTCTAAATGAGGAGAGCCTAGCCTTTATTTATATTAGTATTCCAAGGTGTCTTTTCATGTGGGGTCGACCTCACTTTCTCGAGCCTTTTAATACTTTATTATTAATCTCTTTGGGTCAACTTCTCTTCTAGGGTTTTCACACATCTGTTTAATGGTTCTCTTACTTTCAGAATATTCTATTCTAAGTACAAAGGTTACACTTGGGGGTTAATACCTCCCACAACTACCAAAACATCAACACTCCCTCTTAGCTAGGGAGGTATTAACTGAGATGTTCTTCATGTAATGGTCTCAATCACATCCATCCATCTCACATGGCATGGGAAAGACTCACACGCTCTTGCAAACTAGTCTACAGGTAGCATCACCATAGACACATATGCTATCTCATGATCAAATAGATAATGTCTCAAGTAGCATGGCCACACAGGCCATCTCATGATCAAACATATCATGTCACAAGTATCACCATCATAGTCACACAGGCTCTATCATAGTCACACACACAAACTATTTGATGGTAATTTCACAGTCATGCATCCAACATAAAAAAAAACCCACTAGTTGGAAAAATAGTCATGATTGGACTTTCTTCTGGTCAACAATAACCTGACACTAGATCTACACTCATAGAAACAACCATATCATGTAGAACTAGGTAACAGGGTGACTAAGTCTCATATGGAGTCTTACCAGCTCACACAGACAAATTTATCACATGAATAAGTTCTCAAGGGGCTAAGTCTCATGTGGGATCTCACCGGCTACACTCTCATATGAATAAGTCCCACTGGTTGGCAGACCAATGTAACATGCGTACCAGACTATTTCACTGGAGTAACAATATAACAACATACCAGACTATTTCATTGGAGTAGCTATGTCTCAGCGTACTCAACTATTTCAATGGACTAGCTATGCCTCAACGTACTAGACTATTTCACTAGAGTAGCTATGCGTACCAGACTATTTCATTGGAGCAACAATATACTAGACTATTTCATTGGAGTACCTGCGCAGTAGTCTATTTCACTGGAGTAGTAATATAGCAACGTACAAGACTATTTCACTGGAGTATCTATGTCTCAGCGTACCAGACTATTTCATTGGATTAGATGATGTCCAACACACTAGGTTGTCCCTATAGCTGTCTTGGAGGCACACCCTCCTAAAAGGATATGCATGAAGCCTCCAACCACACAAATCAGTTGGACCTCCACAACTAGGAAAACATGCTCTCCCCAAAGGATCTGCATACACATCATCCTAACTGGTGCCACAGTCAGTGCCCAAGCATGAAAACTTTATGTCCACACTATACCATGTTTTTATCTGGATTTACATCTATAACACATACTGAAGCTTCATTGCTCCCTTCTACACCATATCTTTGATATAATGGTACATGATCTCGATATATTTGGATGAAACACCAGGTTCTCTGACAAATTCACACAACTCTGGTTGTCACACCAAATACAAGTCGCCTCTAACTCAAGATCAAATAATCTTGCAAGCAAATTTCGAAGCCACACTGCTTCGTTGCTAGTTGAACATGCTACTATATATTATGCCTCAGTTGTACTGAGTGCCACACCCATCTACTTCCTGCTAAACCATGAGATCAGAGTTGATCCCAAACTGAAGCAACATCCATATGTACTCTTCCGGTCTTCAACACTACCATCCCAATCTAAATCAGTACATCATTGCAGGTTTATCTCATGATCTGAAGCATATATGAGTCCATATTCAATTATACCCTTCATGCACCTCAGAACATGTTTTTCTACAATCAAGTGAACACATATCAGATCAACCATATAATGACTCAATGTGTTCACCGCAAAACATATATTTGGCCTTGTGTTTGTTAAGTACGTCAACAAACCAATCATCTTTCTATACATGGTGGCTTCCACTGTCTTTGAAGATGTATCACTCAATAACTTTGGATTTGTCACCATCAGTATAGGCATGGATTTACAATCCATCATTTTGAATATCTTCAGAATCTCTACAACATATTTTCCTTGGTTAAGGAATATCTCACTTGGTCTCTGCCATACCTCCATACCTAAGAAATAATGCATCATACCCAAGTATTTCATCTTGAACTCTGTAGCAAGACTCCTCTTACTCTCAGTGATGAGCTTCTCGTCTCATGTTAAAAACAATTCATCCACATATAATAGTAATAGCATTGGTCCACCATCCAAAACCTTGTAGTAAAGGTTGGAATCTTCTTTAATCTTAGTAAATCCCAAGCTCATCAAGAAACAGTCTGATCTGGTATGACATGCCTTGGGTTCCATACAAATCCTTCTTCAATCTGGAGACATGAGACTCCTTCTCATGTATTTTGTGGCTGCTCTATGTACACTTCTTCTGGATATTGGAGCAAGTGTCTCATTACAATCTTCTCCCTCTTGTTGCGAGAAAATTTTGGCTAAAATTGAAGATTTGTACATCTCTATACTGTTATTTGCAACATGCTTGATCTTGTATATCAACTTGGAAGTCACCACTGACTTCCCTCCTGGCCTCGAAACCAAAGAAAAGATCCATATTCCTTCTGAATGGCTTCCTCCTCTCTCACTATAGCAAAGTCTACTGAAACAAGGGAATCCTCCCAGGAGATCTCACATCTCCTAGAAGTCATTGAGGCTACGATCTATCCTCCTCAACTCATGGCACATGTATGTCAATCTTGGAAGACGTCTTTCTCCCCCATTTAAATATGAGGAAAAATACTTTTTGAATGAAAGTCTCTAAGCCACTGAATCTCTTTGAGATCAGGCTCACTATGAGTCTCCATGCTCCTTATGAGTCTATATAATCTATGGAGCCATCTTCTCCCTCAGTATGTGATGATCTCCTTTGAAGTCTAATATCCTATGAACAATCTGGGAGGATGTTCCTCCCTACTCTATCATGAGGGTTGACTCCCTCTAAACTCTAGCTCCTTCCGAGCTGGTACTTGGTGGGGGCATCTGCCTCACCACTGGTGGATCCATCTTCTCCTCATGATATGGATCATCAATGTTATATATCTTTGCATCCTGCAAAGTGTCACGAGACCATGTTGGTCTCTTCTTAGTTACTGCAACGATTTTGGGTAGGCCCTTCTGGCTCTACTAACTCTTCCTGATGATTTGAAGAGTGATCAAATGCACTAGAGGGATTTTTTTGGTCATCTTTGTAGATTTCTTCTCCTTACAATTAGTCTCCATATGATATACACTGTATCTCACAAAATTACCATTCTTTGTCCTTTTTTTCTTTGGTACATGGATGTATGCGGTTGTGTATACAACTTCTTATCTGGATAGTATGCTCCATGTCTCAAACTAGAGATGATCTAACATGTTGTTTCTTGCGACCATCACTATAGCTTCACTCATAGTTATCTCATGTGACCTACTTGGAACAAGACCAATAATAAGGAAAAACAATAGATAAGAATAATACTCTTATAATAATAATTAAAACAAGAACAAGAACAGTCGTCATAGTATCTCCTTCTCAGAACTATCACTTGTGACCTATCTGAACAAGAGCCAAAATTGAAATGCAATAATAAGAAATAGGAACAACACTATTCTAGTGTTGTGACCAATCATTCCTCCATGGTAACCTCCATGGAATTTACAAGATAAGCTACCCAAGACAAGAGAAACAAGAGAAAAAAGTATAATAGCATTTTCATAAGAACTTATCTATGTTAACAAGAATAAAAGAAAATTTCATGGTATAGCATTACCAAGGTGACATGCTTAGAAGAAAAACAAGAAATATCTCCTAGAGGAGACGCTAGTTCATTTATCAATAGTACTCACATGCTACCAAGTATTCATTGTATCTAGTAGTATTAAAACCTTTCAAAGATTGTTGTCACAACTATAGTGTTTACTAGTAATATAGCAATTATCAAACTTGATATGTGCAAATTGGAAACTTATCATTTTAATCAATCAAACCTGGAACCTGGAGTCTTATCTTCAAGAATGAGTGTTGTTACTTTTCTTCCGAGCCTCCTTCACTCAAGATGACAAGTATTCTCTCCAACATGTCCCTTGTACTAAGACAACATGCTTTCTTGACAGAAATCCAAGTTAGGAAATATAATTCAAATAAACTCTAAAATCTCAACCTCAATCTATTTAATACTTTGACTAGGTCAACTTATAACTTTAACTTTGACCAGAAATAATCATAACTTTAATAGATCAAAATGCAACCTAGATGTTCATAATCACAATAATTCCATAACAACTAGAGACATATCAAAACAATCAAACTTGGAGTGCGTTGTTCCTCTGAATGTGTTGGATCTGAGATCTCTTTGGATCTACAATTGTTGCTTGGACAAAAGATCCCTTCTCTTGCAAACACCCTCAAGGTAGTGATACAATTTAAACATATACAAGTACATACCTCCGACAACAGTGACAAACAACGATAGGTAGTAACACCATCTAATAATAGCGACAAGCAATGACGAACCCAAAAATTTCAAAGTGCTCCAACTTGCAATCTGAAGATAGTTGTAGATGCGTTAGGGTAGGGTGCACTAGGACAACTAAAATTTAGGCCCAACACTTCACATAAAATTTCACTGCAACTGGTGTTGGCACTACAACTGGTGCTACAACTGACACTGTAAACCTAGGGTTTTATGAGGAAACCCTAATTTTTCAATTTCAGAATTTTGGAGATTTGATCTGGGGGAAAGATGCACCCTACTTAGATGACCTTCTTGGTGGGTTCAGTAAGTGTTCAAGGATCTTGACAATGGGGGAAACTGAGGATCTTCCTTCCAGCGATTATACTGTTACGAAGGAAACTAGCTCTGATACCATGTTAAAATTTTGGTATGCTTGTTTAACCATAGACAATGTCACATCATTGTCACCCAACCATACGAATTCTCTATGCCACCCCTGAACACACTCACCTTTTCTTAGACATAATGATTATGACAAGCCCACACTAGAACCAATAGATAAACCCTAACCAGAAACACCACTGCTACAACAATAACACAATACCAAGAGAACATACCTCTACTAATAGAAGCGTACCTTTACCAAGAGAAACACATAAGAGACATACCAGAAAGACTGAGATTACACCACGACAACTGCTACACCATCCTCTACATCTCCGTCTGCTGCAAATGCATCTGCTGCTCCTCAAACTTACGGCCTCCTTCTGCTGAGTGAGAAAGTGTCTAAATGAGGAGAGCCTAGCCTCTATTTATACTAGTCTTCCAAGGTGTCTTTTCATGTGGGGTCGACCTCACTTTCTAGAGCCTTTTAATACTTTATTATTATTTTCTTTGGGCCAACTTCTCTTTTAGGGTTTTCACACATTTGTTTAATGGTTTTCTTACTTCCTGAATATTCTATTCTAAGTACAAAGGTTACACTTGGAGGTTAATATCTCCTACAACCACCAAAACATCAATAGTTGGAGTAGACATAAACATTTATTTAAATTTTGCAAAAAAGTAAAACTTGAGTACATTTTTTATAAAAGAAGTTGAGCTACTTAAGTTATTCATATTCTTTGGCTTCATGTAAATAATATCTTAATTTAATATTATTTTTTATTTTTATTAAATTAATATTTATAAATATTTTATTTTGAATATAAATTTTGCACTAACATGACATAATATTCATTATAAAGAAAACAATGACATAGTATTTATTTTAAAAATAAGTTTTTAAACTTTATACTTAAATTATATATTTTTCATGTTCAGAAATAGATTTTTGATATATGATATGTAAAATATCTTAGCTATTTCATATTTATATAGATATGTTTATAGTTTGACATAATATTCATTATAAAGAAAACAATGACATAGTATTTATTTTAAAAATAAGTTTTTAAATTTTATACTTAAATTATATATTTTTCATGTTCAGAAATAGATTTTTGATATATGATATGTAAAATATTTTAGCTATTTCATATTTATATAGATATATTTATAGTTTGACATAATATTCATTATAAAGAAAACAATGACATAGTATTTATTTTAAAAATAAGTTTTTAAACTTTATACTTAAATTATATATTTTTCATGTTCAGAAATAGATTTTTGATATATGATATGTAAAATATTTTAGCTATTTCATATTTATATAGATATGTTTATAGTTTGACATAATATTCATTATAAAGAAAACAATGACAGTATTTATTTTAAAAATAAGTTTTTAAACTTTATACTTAAATTATATATTTTTCATGTTCAGAAATAGATTTTTGATATATGATATGTAAAATATTTTAACTATTTCATATTTATATAGATATGTTTATAGTGTTGGGAGAGTTATTATGTATAATTAATCAAGATGAAATCTAAAATGATATAAATTTGAAATGTTGGTTTTAATGAAACGTTTGAAATAAGAATAACTAGTTGAAGATGTTTGAAACGTGTTTAAGTTGATTAGAAAATTTGTAATCTATGATTGAATCGAAAGTTGTTGTGCATGCAAATTTTTGGATTTGGAATAACTTATACAATATTATTATGATTTGATCATACAAGTCTTCTTGAAGAACAACAAAGGACAAAAGTTGTTGTGTATGCAAATTTTTACTGTGTATAGGATTTGGAATAACTAATACCATATTATTATGAGTTGATCTTGGAATAACTAATACCATATTATTATGAGTTGATCATGCAAACCTTCTTGAAGAACAACAAAGGATAAAGAGATAAAAAGAAAAACTCACATATATTTGCTAAAGTTGTTATAGTTTGCTTACAAGTATATAGAATAATTTTTGAGTGCATAAAGATTTTGTTTAAATGAATTTTATCATTGTAATCAAATTGTAAATATATATTTGATACTGATCAAAATTCCATTAATAATTAAATATATTGATAGTTTCTGTTTTTATAAGGGGATTATAGCTAGTTTTTACTATTATTCAACACTTTGCTACTCATATCTGCATTGTAATAGTCTCTCTTATATTATAGCTAATTTTTTTACTATTATTCAACACTTTACTACTCATATGAGAAAAAAAAGCCAATCGACTATTGGTATTCCTTATCTCCGATCGTACCCTCGTACATATAAAGGTTTTGGATTTATTTTTTAATAATATGCTGCTTAATCCTCCACGTACTCATAATCCATGATTTTAATGTTTATCTTCCAAATGATGTGTTTCAAATGAATGAAATGTATTTGGTGAAGAGGAGGCCCACCAAAAGGCATTTCAGAATCTCAAGACTCAAGCGTGCAACAACTGCTATTGACTTTTCCATTATTTTATTTTTCTAGATACAATAACGCAAATAGACTGTAGCCCACTGTATGTGTCATCATTATGAATCATGGTTATAGAAAACAAAACAATTATGAATCATGAAATAATAAATATTATCTGTAATATATTATGAATGAAAATGAAAATGTTTTGGAGTAATTTCATGTTTTAAGCATGAAATAATAAACAAATATGGGTCTGTAAAAAATAGTTATAAATCATGAAAATATTCACCTATCGAATATGATGAATGTAAATGGAAATGTTTTAAAATTAATATTATATTTTTAATAAATAAACAAATTATAATAAATTTATTAGCGTGATTTGAGTTAGTTATTATTTTTAATTTAAAATTTAGTAAATATATTTTTATGTTATTATAATTAAAACAAATTAAAAATATATAAAAATTAACTCAGTCAAAGATGATTAATTTTTTTTTCCAATTAATTTTGAAATTTTCCTCTTAGAATAAATCCATTGAAATTAATAAATTACATAACGTGATGATTATGAATTAGATGATGATATATGATGAATTTGAAATTTTTGGTTTATTTATAAATGTTTTTTAATTATTAATATAAATAAAAATTGTACAAATTAAACATTTTAGATATACAATGATTTTAGAATTATGGTTATAGAAAAATATTAGTTTTTTAATTATTAATATAAATAAAAATGATAAAAATTAAATATTTTATTGGAAAGAAGATATTTCCTTAGAGTGCATATTCAAATTGAGCTAATTCAAAAGTCTTTTGTTTCTAGATCATTACTATTAAAAATATTAGTTTAATTTTTTTATTTAATAGACTAAATCAACCAAAGCTAATAAATTACCTAAAATAGTCATATAAGATTACTTTGCAATTTTGGTTATGAGAAACCCAAGGTGTTATTTCAATGGGTTGTTGACAATGTTGTTGGGCATTGGTCTAGTTCCATAAAGGGTTAGCTCAATCAATTGTTACCAATGTTGCTAGGCATTGGGCTAATAGTTGTTTACAATGTCGTTGGGCATTGGGCTAGTTCCATAAAGAGTTATCTCAATCGGTTGTTACAAATGTTGCTAGGCATTGGGATAATTCCATGCTAGGAGGTGCCCAATTCCCTCCTTAGTGAGATGCACTAGTCTACATCAACGCGTTTACTAGGGATGCCATCCATGAATGTGGGGAAGCATCCCTTGGTTTTCCCCATGACATTTTCCTTGGAAAAGAAATGGTTATGACAAAAATACTAGTTCTTCTATTTTTTGTAATTTTTTTTTTCTAAAATGTTTCTTTCAACTATTAATATAAATAAACATCTAGATAGGGTGATAGGGAAGAGTGAGTCCTTTGTAATCATTACAACATGTGATAATGTATCATCAAATTGCCCTCTACAATGGGAACATTTGGTATTCATATAGGAGTAGAGGGAATGCGAAGGGAGAGATTAGACTTTGCCAGTTCGGATTTGGCTCTGGATGAAAGTGCACTATGGATGATAAAGAGGGTATGATATCAAATAAAGTAGGGGTTATGGAAGATTATGGATATCTAACATGCAGCTAAAATCATTCTCATTATCACTCCCATAATGAATCAAATGGCTCATGGTAATATTTTAATTGTGCTTCCTCTTCATAACAAACACTTGGGGAACAAAGTGAATTTGAAGAGCATTGTGGCCAAAGATGAAGGAGTTAAGGGATCAATGGAAAATATGGATTACAAGGTACCTATCAATGTTTATGAAACAAAAAAATTGAAGGATAGAGAGGAAGCATAAAGGCCAAACCTGCCTAGACATAGAGCTAGAGGTAAACCTCTCAAGCATAGGGTTCATAGGGATGATACCCCAATAGAATCACTCCAACTACCAAAATTTGGAATCTCTTCTTATATACCACAATCCAAAACCTTGAAAAGTTGGAAGATAAGGTTTGGGCTAGAAGCGTTGTTACCAATAGTAAGCAAATTGACAAGGAATTGGAGCCCATCATCCCATAAACAAGGCTCTAAAGGAGCCAAACTCTATATGCTTGCTCATTATTGGATTACACTAGTACACAAAGGAGATGATAGCCTGGCATATGGACTTTTGTCTTAGAGAAAGGAAACCCTATCTTGAACAACATCCTAGAAGAGTTACACCAAATCAATGATAACTACTACTGTCTTCTAAACACCATCAAGGGATATAAACAAGGGATATAATACTACAAAGAACCAAAGGATGAAGAAGATATTCAAGAGAACCAAGGTTGAGCTAATACTTAGAACCACATTTCCCTTGTAGGTGATGAAGATTAGCACATAGTTTTTCTGATTTTGATCTCTCTTTGAGGTTCTAGTATATATGTTTTTTGCTCCATGCTATGCTAACATATGATATGGTAATCATGGGACAAGTTATCCTCATTATCATGAAATTGTCTACACTTTTATTTTTTGTTAAGATATTCTCAAACATTTTAAAATTTTGAATATGGTTCTACTCAAGATTTCAAGCTTGAAATAACATTAAGTAAGAAATTGATCAAGGTCTACTCAGCTGAAATCTCAGTCTGTATGTCAATTTTTTTGTCAATGTGAATTTAAATAACCCAACTCTTTATTATATAAAAAACTACTAATATAAATAAAAAAATGTGCAAATAGAGCATGTTATTTGAAAGAAGAATGTTTCCTTGACTTCATAATAGAAAAACCACTTAATCAAATTAAGTTAATTCAAAATTACGTAAGCTCCATTATGAACATTATGAAAAATTCCTAATAGCATTAAATAATTGAAAAAAAATTCATAGACACACAATCATGTTAATACCAATTCAAGTGACCTATAACTATAATTAGAAAAAAAAATCTTTAGTCATAAGTGAAACATTCATCAAGATGAGGCCCACTTTGGAAGGGTGGTCATCATCATCCTTTTGATTGGGCACCCAACCATCATTATTTGGCTTTAGGTATGTGATGGAAAGGCCCCAACCTTAATTAAATTGCTTAAGCCCCTTGAAAGGTTTCTATATCTAATAAATGGAAAGGGAAAGCCTCATAAAGTTATCATTGTAATGATACAATGAAGGGGATAGTTGTGAAAAGGTTCCCCCTCTCATGAATTACAAAACCAACTTTATGTCATGGAGCCTTCCATCAAACCTTTGGGATTTCTTGGCATGTGCCTAATGGGTTGGAGAGTTGGCAAGTGACTCCTTGCTCATTGTGAAATGAGCTTCCCCTACTACTCCAAAATTTAGAGTAAACACATCATATCCATTTTGACCTTCTAAACTTGCACGTTTATCTACCACATAATCCATATAACTTCTAACTCTAATAACCCCTATAACACTTATAACCTCGATAACCCTTATAACACTTATATCCTCGATAACACTTATAACACCTATAACCTTAATAATCCCTAACCTATATAACCCCCATAACCCTAATCTCTATCACACTTATCACTCTTAACATAACACCCATAACCCTAATCTCTCTCTCTCTCTCTCTCTCTCTCTCTATATATATATATATATATTAACACTGATTAATAATCAATAACTACTATGTCATGAAGAGACACCTCATTGATGAAAGGTCATGTCTCTTAGGAAAGGGAACCCCTATGTGTATATATAAAACCCTCATTCTCAATTGTAATAATCTCATACTATTCATATTCTTATACAATTTTATATTATTATTTATCTAGATATATTTCTATATAATGTTCCAAATATTTTGTATGTGTGGAGTCTGAACTAGGACTAGTTCACTACATTTGGTATCATAGCTAGTTTTTTTTATCCTGGCTATTGAACACAATTACAGTGTTTATCAGAGTTTCTCTAATCGTCTGGTCATTGACCACAACTGGACTTTGGCCATTCATCATTCAAATATCTGTTGAAGAAAAAAATTAATTAATTATTATTCTGCTACATTTTCGTTGCTACATGAGAAGTCTGTCTGCTACAAATTAAAAAAAATAGACATCAAGAATATAAATAAGAGAAGTTGCCACAATTGTTCCGTACAAAAAATTTCTTCATACGATCTGTACAATTTTAGTATTGTCTATTGTACTACTGCCACATTCCGCTATCGTGCAGTGTTGTACAGTCACCAAATTAATTGCAGCTGCCACTGTATTCACCATAAAATTTTCACACCAAAGTAAAGATTATGTACAGTCGCATCCGTACCACTTAAAATCATGAATTCATTTTAAGACAATTATTCTGCTACAAATTCATAAGAGAAATTGGAAAAAAATAAAAATATACAAAAGAGAATCTGAAATTTTGTTCCACATCAACTGTACAATTGAACAACCAATTTCCATATGAGTGGACATTTAAATGGCATTGGCTAGTTGTTTTACGAAATGGTTTTTCCGCTGGAATCCAGAGATATAAATTTACACAAATCACTATTTTTTGTTGTTCAAAATCCATTTATGAATGCAAAAATGAATTCAACATGCTGGAAAACCTTAGGGTAGTTTGATTATATAGAAATAATCAATCAAATATATGAATCTAACAATTTCTCATCGAATTGGCAATAAGTCTGGGAGGAGCCACCAGAAGAGAGGACTGTTAGGGTTTGGAGCAACTGCAAGCTAGGGTTTGGCAGTCGTGGCCATAGCAGAGGACAAAATGAGCACTAAAGGGGGGGGGTAAGGGTACCCCCTCATACAAACAAGTAGTGGTGGACAGAGGGAAAGGGAAAAGAGGCGTAGTTTTCAAGGCACCAATGACAGGAACCTCAGGAACAGACCCAAAAAAAGGTCAGGAAAGGAACCAGGGAAAAAGTGAGTGCATGGGAGAAGACGCTAGAGAAACTCAGAGTGAGGCGCAAGATATAGGGAAGCCCAATGGGACAAAAGGGCGCAACCCGTGCAAAACCAAAACAACAATGATGCCCAAGGTGATACTTCAGGATCCACAAACGCAACTCTACAGGGACCGAGTGAAGATGCATGCACAAATCTGTAAGTTCATGGGTTTGTGGCCCACAGAAAGAATGTTGCGCAACTAGATTAAATATCATTGGAATCCAAATGAAGAAGTGGAGCTCCACCTAGGCTCAAAAGGCTTCTTCACAGCAGTATTCATGAACCTGGAGGACAAGGATAAAGTCTTTGAGGGAGGTCCATACTTCCACACCTCAGCAGGACTGTACATGTAGCCATGGAAGGAAAATTTCTCCTTAGAAAAAGAGACTTTCAAAAAGGTGTCGGTCTAATTGAGATTTTATTCCTTACCCTTAGACCACTGGTTGAAATCTACTTTTGAAGCAATAGGAAACAAATTGGAAAAATATGTGAAGACCTCAGAAGCCACCCTAAAAGGGAGATATACATCTTACACAAGAATTTGCATAGAGATGGATGTGTCCGGAGCACTTCCAGAAGCCATAAGTCTGGAATTCAGGGATGAGGAATGGATCCAAAACATAGATTACGAGCAGATCCCCCTCAAATGAAGAAGATTCCATGAACATGGCCACCTAATCAGAGAATGCCCTCTTAATAAAACATAGGAAGAGGAAAACCCCAAACCACAACAGGATGAGGATGGGTTTATAAGACCGAACCCCAGGAACAAAGAAAACAAAAGGCAGAGTAAAACCCCATCAGGAAATAACCCGGAAACTCGGAATAAAATGGAAGGAAGGGACAAAACCAATAAAGGGGAGGAAGACAAAAAGGAATCGGCAAAATCTCAAGAAGTCAGAGAACAAGAAACAAACGATCCCACCGATCAGCCAACTAACAAGAAGGAACAGGGGAGTTGCGCAACCTCGATGGATGGAGAAACTAGAGACGACAACACCCCCATGCAAGAAGTAGAGGGGGATGCGGAAATGACCTCGAGCGAAGTAGACACATAATATCCTGATCTCAAAGACCTTGTGGAAAGGGAAGGGATAGATATCCTGAACATACTGGAGCAATGGAAAAGATAGGGAGTAGACATCGTACCAACAGAGCAACTTGACTGCATTCAATACCTGTTTCTCCTAAGGGAGGAAGCCAAATATAGAGGACTAAAGCGCACACATGGGGAGTGTAGTGTCCCCAAGGTCGAGCCCCGATGTAAACGAGGATCTGAAATAGATTGTAAATATGTGTTATAGGCTAGTGAGCCGAGTTTTGTATAAGCTAGTAGGCTTATGTGTTTGATTAGGCCAGAGAGCCTAAGGGTTGAAGGCCAAGGGCCTGGATTTTGTATCTGTATGTATGCAACACATCAATAAAATATAAACACCCGCCAGGTGCAGACCGACCACGATGAATGAGTGATGGGGGATCGAGCGTCCACAGAATGGGCAAGGGATTAGGGGCTGAAAGGTGGAAAAAGGGGTTGAGTGCTAAGCCTAGGGGCTTAAGCCTGGGAAATAATATTTTAATATTATTTAAAAAGAGACATGTGCATTTTTGTTTATCCTAAGTTCCTGGCAAGGGAGGGAATGTTCAAAGGGGATGCACGCTATGGTACGCATGCAGTTCCCAGGGTGACAAGTGTCAACCCTGGTGCATGCAAATAAAACAGAGGAAGTAAGCCGTGAGGGGGATCTCTCTCGCCATTTTTGGACCCGAACCTCTGAGTGTGGAACTGGTACGACCTTTTCCAGATACCCTGGTTCATCTCTAAAAGCCGTAAAGCCTGTGTTTGTCTAGAGGAAACCGTGTACACCCTGTCGAGAGCTGTGAGTCTGTGTCTATTCTAGGCAAACCCAGGAGTGCATTTCCTGAACAGGAACCCTGTGTTGAACTCGAGTGGAAGAATCCTTTGTTGTTCGGAGAAAAAAGCTGAGCTAGCCTGTGCGTGGAGCCTTGTTCCGAAATCATGTCCGCGAGATCATCCTGTGACTGCTGAACCGTTTTGGGAAGCCTTGGTCTGTGTTTCCCATGGGTTGTTGTGAGCACGCAGTTCTGGGCTGCGTGAGGCTTGTTGGCCTGTGAGCAACTCTTTCCAGGTGAAAGAGCTTGCTGGGAAGTGGTTTCTTCCAGAGAGTGCCCAGCACCAGCTACGGGCTCTGAGACTTCCTGATCCGGCTTGTTGCCGAGGCCCAGAGAGGGAGGTTAGCACCGATGGAATGTGCATGTGAAGGTGTATACTCCCGGGCAGAACAGGCATGTGGGGAATGAGAGTCTGGTAGTAGTGGGTGTAAGATGGCATCTTTGGGAAGAATCCTCCCAGATATTTCTGTGCTGTCTTCTCTGTAACCTCAGCCTAGCCTAGGATTCCTTGCCTTGGGGTGGAGCTCGGTCCCAGCTCGGGGGTGACCCACTGTTGAGATGATGAACAATGTGGTCTATGGCTGGGAGGTTCGTGGAAGGCCTGCACTTGGTTGGTGATTTCTACAGCTACTAAAAGATAAGTATTTGAATTATGCTTTAATCAGGTTCTGCATGATTGTGTTGTTTATGTATCATGTTTTCCGTTGTGTAATTGAATTATTGTTAAATGGTATGGAATGTTTAATTATAACAGTAACAAGATATGTTTTACTCTGTAATTTAAATGAGTTTAATTGTGTTAAATGCATGTGGAGTATATACTAGACTGCATGTGTAATATAAATCAAACTTAAGTGTATGCAGATTGTTATATTATGCGTTATAAGCCTCGGTCTAGCAAAAAGGTACACTACAGGGAGATAGGACACCTAGGAGTCAAAGCTAGTGAGGGACAACCACAACTCTCACCCAAGCAGACGAGGAGGAAAAAAGGCAGGAAATCAAATAGCATAGTCCTAAAGGAGCTTGGAGCGCTACTGATAAACTCGGGTAAGATCAAGAAAATCTTCCCCAACTCCCCCCCACATGTTTAAATGAAGGTTATAACTTGGAATATAAGAGGCCTAAACAACCCAAGAAAGCAAAGAATCCTTAGAAATAGACTACAGTGGGAACAATCGGATCTCTATTTCATTCAAGAGACAAAATGCACTACAGATAGAATGGAGACAATCAGTAAACAATAATGGCTCAAGTACAATATGGTGGCTATCGGTGGCCACCAAATGGTAGGAGGTATTCTCACCTTGTGGAACCCACAAGTACTGATCCTAATAGCAGACAAAGTGACCAGGCACACCCTTATGGTTCACATGCAAACCATTGGAAACACATAGGTGATTCTATGGACTAATGTGTATGGGCCCTAGGTGTCAGAGGAAAAGAGAGAAATGATACGAGACCTAGAATATTTTAAAACCCGATCCAACAACCTCCAATGGATCCTGGCATGGGACTTCAACATCATCACGTCACTTGTGGAGAAAAAATGAGGTACAAGAAGATTGGATAGGGATGCAGAAGAATTCTCAAAGTTCATAGATACAACGGAGATGGTAGACCTCAAAACTAATAATGGCTAGTTCACTTGGAACAATAAATAGATGAACCAGTATCAGGTAGCAACAAGACTTGACAGATTCCTAGTATCAGAGTCAATCATTATGCAGGGGCTAACCTTAGATTGCAACATCCTTCCCTGGGGGGGATCAGATCACTGGCTAGCGCAACTGGAAGCAGGCTTCCAAACCACACCAAAGAAAAAACCCTTCAAATTTGAGAAATTATGGATTGAACACCCGACTTTCAAGGAAAGAATCAAATAGTGGTGGCAGGAGGAGCAACCAGAGCAAGGGAGAAGGATGTTCAAACTCTATAAGAAACTAAAGTACATCAAATATAAGCTCAAGGAGTGGAACAAGGACACTTTTGGGAATATAAACCAAGAGAAAAACAACATAGAAGAAAAAATGAAAAAACTTCTGGAAACCTGCATTTCAGAGGGCTATATGGAGGATCGGAAAAAGGAATAGATCTAGATGACCCATGAATGGGAAACTCGATGCCAGCAGGAAGAAACACTTTGGCGAAAAAAGTCCCGTATCATATGGCTAAGGGAAGGAGAGAGGAACACCAAGTTTTTTCGTAGAACAGCCATGGCCAAAAGAGCCCATAACAAAAGCCTGAAGATTAAGGACCAAGATGGAATAGAGCGAGAGTCACACAAGGAGATTGAAACTACTCTGGTAAACCACTTCCATGGGATAGCCCAAGAACCCAACCAAGATAGAACGGAGGCCATACAAAGGATAATCCAACATATCCCTTGCCTGGTCACTGAGGAACAAAATAACAATGTAAACAAACCCATTTCTGAGGAGGAAATTGACCAAGTATGCCAAGAAATGCCCAATGGGAAAGCCCCATGTCTAGATGGCTTCACAGTGGAGTTCTTCAAAGACTGCCGGGAAATTGTCAAACATGACATTTACAGGGTAGTGGAAGACTCTAGAAGGTCAGCCTCCATTCTAAAAGTGCTAAATGCTACAATGATTACACTAATCCCCAAAGAAAATGAAGCCAAAACACCTACTTGTTACATACCTATAGCGCTGTGCAATGTGGTTTATAAGATAATCTCCAAAGTTATAGAAAATAGATTGAAACCCCTCCTACCCACACTAGTCTCACAAGAACAGGCAGGCTTCGTGGAAGGAAGACAAATAATGGACAATATAATCCATGCCCGCGAGCTTATCCACACCCTGAAGCTTCAGAAGAGAGGGGGAATGATAATACAACAGGACCTAGCAAAATCTTATGACAAAATTAACTGGAACTATATGGTCAAGACCTTGGATGCCTTTGGTTTCACCCAGCACTGGATCAGCTGGATAGTCAACCTAGTATCCACAACAAGCTACTCGCTACTAATAAATGGAGCCCCTGCCAAACCTTTCTGGACCACGAGAGGCATCAGACAAGGTGACTCGATGTCCTCCTTCCTGTTCATTCTGATGATGGAAGGTCTCAGTCGAAGCATAAAAAGCACAACTACAACAGGTGAAATAACATGAATCAAACCTTTTGAAAATCACCCTACTTCCACACACCAACAGTTCGTGGACGACACCTTACTTCATGGCATACCCACGGTCAAGGAAGAAAAAGCCTACAAATGAATCCTAGAAGAGTTTGGGGAAGCCTCAGGTGTAGAGATCAACCACTCCAAATCTATGATCTTCTTCTTCAATACCAACCCCGCAATCCAAAGAAATTTGGCCAACATTTTGGGCTTTGAGCGCAAAGCACTCCCAACTAAGTATTTGGGCATCCCCATGACAGACAAAGCTTACAAAATGTCAACCCAGGAAGGAATAATCAATAAGCTACATGAGCAGGTGAAAAATTGGACGTACAGATCCCTCAACCTAGCCGAAAGGCTTATTCTGACCAAGTCAGTTTTACAAGCAATTCCAACCTTTATGATGTCTGTTTTCCCAATCCCCCAGGGGATACTCCAAAAAATAAGAACCATCCAAAGGGACTTCCTGTGGCGAGGAGAAAAAAAAAAAAAAAATGGGGCTTGGTGGCTTGGGAGAAGGTCTGTAAACCAAAAAGCAAAGGAGGCCTGGGGCTACAAGACCCGCAAGTGACCAATGACGCCTACGGGGCAAAACTCTGGTGGCGCTAGGTCAAAGAAAATACTACACCATGGGAAAATCTATGGAAGGAAAAGTATGCCCCAGACATATGAGACCAAGACAAAATCCACTTCAGAGGCACCAGGGAAGGCTCAGTCATCTGGAACCTAACCTGGTGCAACAAAGCCTGGATTCAGACACACAGTTTTTGGGAAGTAAGGAATAGCAGAACAACTAGATTCTAGGAGGATGCCTGGCAATAGGAACCTAGAATGGAGAACCCAGACAGGGAGGAACTCCAACAGGAGTTGATCGTGCAAGGTAAAACCATAGTCTACCATTACTAGAAACAAGAAACAGACCGCAACAAATGGAGAATCTGGTACACTCTCACTCGACAGAATAGAGACCAAACCACAACAACAGTAAAGGAAGTGGAGGAGGAATTGGGGAGATGAAAAATAACAGTCATGGAAGGAAATGACCAGCTGAGATGGGGACAAAAGACGATGGAAAATTCAATCTAAAAGAAGTCCGACACTATATCACGGACCAGGATCAAGAAGACCCGGTGCAACAATGGGATAAGCTTTGGAACAACCCCCATTGGCCAAAAATAAAAAATTTCTAATGGTTAATACTCCACAACCGAATTCTAACTTGGGAAAACCTAAGGAAAAGGGGATTCATAGGTCCTTCCAGATGTCACCTCTGTCAAGCCAAGGAAGAAACAACGAACCATCTCCTTGACGAATGCACCTACACAACAGAAATTTGGGACTAGGCAGCAGGTATCTTCCGACAGTCCAATATGATTTGAGGTAACATCTCAACAACTATCAACATCTGGAAAGAGAACTATAGCAAAAAATGCAGAGGTGAATCTCTGTTGGACCCTCATCCTAGGAATGATCATATGGGCAATATGGAAGGAAAGGAGCTGATGCATCTTTAGGAACCAAAGCTGGCTGGAAGGTAAGATCAAGGAAATAATAATCTCCATGACAAGAGAAACGGTACAGATCCGCAATTGCTAGACAGGAAGAGAGCAACTCACAGACTAGGATTCCCGAATCCTAGAAGCCTTCAACCTGAATGACAGACACAACCCCAATAAGGTAAGATGACCACCACAACTCCAACTAGGTGAGCGCAACTGGAAACCACCACCAGTAGGCTCTCTCAAGATAAATTTCGATGGGGCTTCAAAAGGTAACCCAGGACAGACAAGAATGGGAGGAGTAATCAGGGACAGTAAAGGAAACATCATCCAGTTGTACGTTGGGAGTCTGGGAAACTCAACCAACAATGCCACATAATTTGGAGCCCTAGAGATCGGTCTCGATATTCTGAGCCAAGAAGGGATGAAAAATGCCATAGTGGAAGGAGATTCCACGCTGGTTATCAACACATTAAGGAGACTCCAAAATGGTACTAGAGTGGGAAAAATTCAGGGGCACTAGCGCTTGGCACATTCCCTGCAAAAAAATCAGGAGCACTTGTAGACGGGGATCACAATGGAGTTGTGCTGGGTACAGAGGTCAACAAATGATTGGAAGATAGAATTGCTAATGAGGGAGTCGACAAGGAAGGACCAGAACTGGACACTACCTGGAGTAACATCCTGATTGCAACTACTCCTCAATGAACAACCGCTCTCACCAGGACCTCCTTTCGCCCGGCTCAAAGAGTCCAAGACTCTTCCAACTCCACTCGAGAGTCTTCACTACCCACAGTAGCTCTACCAGAGATCTCCTCTTTGCGTCTTGGTAAATCGGATTTCACGCCTTTGCGAGTCCGGTAAACACGTCCTCGTGTCACTCGGAACCCCGAACCCCGATGGTCAAAGGGTCAACACGCTTGTTCTTATCGGGGATTTCCCTATCGGGAAATCGACGAATCTGATGTCGTGAGTCGCTTGCACTAGAAAACCCCGAACTCCGAATTTCGATGTGCATGTGTGCTATTACTTCGCCACGTCACCTCCTCCCTTTACTCGATCAGGAATCGCGGGATCTCGATTTCAACTGTCGCAATTCTTTTGCATTGGGAAATCCCAAATGCCGATACCTCGATTTCTCCGGATTCGTGCCACCTGTCCCTGCGATGATTGACGGCTCCGATAAATTCGAGAAATCGCTACTCGCGATTTCAACGGTAAAACTCTCACCTCGCCAAATGCCGAACGCTGAACCCTGATGGGTGTTGGTCCTTCGTGCACCAAAGGGTTAAATCCCGTGCAGCTTCTCCCTGATCTGACGATCAGCGGGATTTCGCGATTCTCCTCGAAAAATCCTGGACGTCAATTCTCCTCCTTAGGAGATTATCTCCTCCAAAGCCCCATCCGGTTCGCGCCTCTTCTGGGTCTGTTCCCGCAGTGTTTACACAGAACTATCCCTCCTGAGATTAATTTCTTCCACTCCTTCAATTGAAGGTTGACGCACTCCTTGTGCTCGCGTCCAATCACTCTCTAAGTGTTGGGTATTCTGGACTCTGTGCACTTCCGCAACAGTAATTCCTGCCTTCCTTTTCTCAGGCAAACTGTTGAGACTCTGGTCTCACCTGCACTTCTCCTACATGCTCTAATAACCCTATCAACTCCTGGGTGAACGAGAATGAGAGCTTAATTGTTGAGCCTCATCAACGCACTCTATGCGGATGAATTCAACTGCACTCTATGCAGGAATATCCTAGCTCAAATAGAGAAACAATTGAAACTCATTCTCTTCTCTCTCAGATTTCAATAAACCTCTGAAATCGCATGCACCGCATATTCAAAAGCAAATGCATAATAGAAAGCAAACAACCATGAGCGCATAAACATCATACAGAGAAACAACACAAACCATGAAAGTGAATCAAAGACTTCCTTCTATTAATTCAATCTGTACATGGGTGTTCTTCACCAGTTCTCTGCTCTGCTCTTCTCTTGCTCTTAATGATAATAATACAATGATACAAAGGAGGGTGCCTATATTCCGTTTGCCCTCTCGAATTATACAACTATCAAATCTACAATAAATTCCTATCTAACAACATTAAAACTAATAAATGCCTTCCTATCTACAATACATTACAAGTGCGTTTCTTTATGAACGACTTCATGAAAGAGCGATGCAACAACTCCCAAAGCATTCAAAAATATATGTGCTGGCGCCATCCAGCTGTATTTTCTTTCTCCACGCGCTGGCTCGCTTGATGAGGTGTGGATGCTCCTGCATCATACTCCTCGGCTCAAAAGATTTCATGGGATCCTGTCCATGAGCTCCTGCATGGTGTGACCATGTTTTTGTATCACTGCTTCTGTCTCCCAGTTGGCATCCTCCACTAGGTGATTCTTCCATTTCACCAGGTATTCAAAATACTGCTTCCTCCTGGTTTTTCTGCCTACTCTTTTATTCAGTATGCACTCCATATGAGGCTTTTGTGCAACTGAAAATTGTTTGTGCCACTGGACCTCTGGTTTCTCATCAGTTCCATCTTCTGCTTCTCCAGCCCTGTGTGGGTATAAATCCGATACATTAAAGATCGGGGATATCCCGATGCCCTCTGGCAACTCAAGCTCGTAAGCGTTCTCCCTGAATTTTTTCAGAACTTTGCATGGCCTAATTTTCTTCATCTTGAGCTTGTTATATGTTCCCCTTGGGAACCTTTCTTTCCTCAAGTGCACTAGAACAAGATCGCCAACTTCAAATTGAAGCTGTCTCTTCCGCTGATCGTCTCTGCGCTTATACTCTTGATTTGACTTCTGCAGTCGCTGCTTCACCTGACTATGAAGTTCCTGCATTGCTTCGGCGAACTCTTCAGCACGAGCGCTGCTTGTTTCAGCCTGTCCTGACTCCCTGAGCTCAGAAAATCCGCTCGGTTGTGTTCCATACAAAATCTGAAACGGGCTTCTGCCAGTACTTCGATTCACCGAATCGTTGTATGCAAACTCTGCCTGTGGTAGGATCTGGTCCCAACTGCTGTGATGCTCTGTCACCAAGCTTCTCAATAGATCCCCCAGACTTCTGTTGACCACCTCGGTTTGCCCATCTATCTGTGGATGGTAAGCTGAACTAAAAGCCAAATTAGTTCCCAGCTTCTTCCATAGCGTCCTCCAAAAATGACCTATGAATTTCGTATCCCAATCCGAGACTATGATTCTCGGCAATCCATGCAGTCTAATGATTTCTTTAAAGAACAGATTCACGATGTGGGTAGCATCGTTGGTCTTATGACATGGTATGAAATGTGCCATTTTAGAAAACCTTTCCACCACCACGAAGATGGAATCAACTCCTCGTTGTGTTCTCGGCAAACCCAAAACAAAGTCCATGCTGATCGCCTCCCATGGCCTCTCGGGTATGGGCAAGGGCTGATATAACCCAACATTCTTCTTTCGGCCCTTCGCGTGTTGAAAAATCCTGCATCTGTCAACAAATCTTTTGACATTTGTGTGCATCCCCGGCCAATAATATGATTCGCTCAGCTTGGCGAATGTTTTGTTATGTCCAAAATGACCTGCTAATCCTCCGCTATGCTTTTCCCTCACCAAATTCTCCCTGATGGAGCAATTCGGTATGCACAATTGATTGCCTTTGAACAACAATCCATCCTGAATCATAAAATCTATCCACGGGCTCCTGTCCCTGAGAACTGGGTTCTCAGCTGCCTCATAAGCTTCCCCGAAATCTGCATCACCTGCATACATGTCTTTCAGATTTTCAAAACCCAGCGTCTTGACTCTGAACTCCTGCAGCAACAAACATTTCCTACTCAAAGCATCAACCACCTTGTTAGCAGTTCCTAAAATGTACTTAGTGACAAACGTGAAATTTTTCATGTACTCTACCCATTTCGCATGCTTTTGTTTCAACTTTTCCTGTTGGCTTACAAACTGCAATGCATGATTATCACTGTACAACACAAATTCCTTGGGTATCAAGTAATGCCTTCACTTATTCAAAGCCTGTATGATGGCATAAAACTCTTTATCATATGTGGAGTATTTCAGTTTTGCATCATCCAGCTTCTCGCTGAAATATGCAACAGGCCTGTCATCCTGACTCAAGACCCCTCCAACAGCATACCCACTCGCATCACATTTCACCTGAAATGTTTTCTGAAAATCAAGCAACACTAACACCGGTTGCTCTGTTATCTTTTGTTTCAACAGATTGAAGCTCCTTTCGGCCTCTATTGTCCAGTGAAAAACTTTATGCCGCTTTTTCACTGTGTCCATCATCGTTGCACTGATTCCACTAAAATTCCAAATGAATTTCCTGTAGAAACTTGCCAAACCATGGAAGCTCCTTACCTCAAAAACATTCCTCGGCGATGGCCAATTCCTGATTACCTCTACCTTTTAAGGATCCATCTTCAATTCATTCGCCGAGATTACAAAACCCAAATAAATGAGTTCTGTCTGCAAAAATGAGCACTTGTTCAAATTTATCAGCAGCTTCTCTTGCTGTAGCCTTCTCATCACAATGGCTAAGTGCTTCAAATGTTTAGCCTTGGTCTTGTTGAAAATTAATATGTCGTCCAGATACACGACCACAAATTTGCCAATGAATTCCCGCAGGACTTCATTCATCAGCCTCATAAAAGTGCTTGGCGCATTTGTCAAACCAAATGGCATGACCAGCCATTCGTACAAACCCTCATTTGTTTTGAACGCTGTCTTCCATTCATATCCTTCTCTCATCCGGATCTGATGATATCCGCTCTTGAGATCGATCTTCGAGAAGTAATTTTCCCCACTCAAGAAATCCATCAAGTCATCCATCCTCGACAATGGAAATCTGTATCTGATGGTGATTTTATTAATTGCTCTGGAGTCTGTACACATCCTCCAGCCTCCATCCTTCGTCGGACTTAGTACTGTCGGAACAACACATGGACTAAGACTTTCCCTCACCAGTCCTTTATCCAGCAAATCCTGCACTTTCCTTTTGACCTCCTCGTTCTCCTGAGGTGTCAACCTGTACGCTGCCTTATTTGGTAAACTTGCTCCAGGTATGAGGTCTATGTGGTGACTCACACTCCTCATCAGTGGCAATGAACGAGGTAGTTCGTCCATGATGATATCAGCGAACTCTCCCAGCAGTTCCTGAATTTCCTCTGGCAAGTCGTCTACTCTTGTGCTTGTCAGGGCAATTCTTTGCTTCCTGACAACAAAGAATTGTGGATCTTCATTTTTCTCCAACTCTGTAAGAAGCTCCTTCCCACTCATGAGAAGTATGGTATTGATCACTTCCGACTTCACTTCTTTATCTTTTATCGGAAGCAGTCGGTGTGTCACCCCATCCTTATCTAAGGTATATGTGTTCATCCTCCCGTCATGAACCACATTTCAGTCATACTGCCATGGTCTCCCCAATAATACACGACAGACATCCATGGGAATAACATCACACAAAATTTTATCCTTATATTCACCCATTTTAAATTCAACCAAGCATTGTTTCATAACACATACCTGGTGTCCTTTCTGCAGCCATGACACTTTGTATGGACTTGGGTGATCTGTTGTTTTCAGCTCCAACTTCTCCACCATCTCGGTTGAAATGAGATTGTCAGTGCTTCCGCTGTCCACTATGACCTTGCATTTCTAGCCCTTGGTCTTGCAAGTCATTCTGAACAGTTTGCATCTTTGAGCTGTGTCCTCCACCTCTTTCTCAGGTTTCAAGAGAACTTTGTGTACCATTAGTGACCTTCCACTTCCGATGTCCTCATCCTTAGCATCACGCTTTTGCGCCTCTGTGATGTGAGCTTATCCTTTGTCCATCTTCCTGTCTGGACAATTAACGGCTTTGTGTCCGTCTTTTCCACATGTAAAACATGTGATAACTCCTCCTCTGCCTCTTCCCCTACCTCGGGTACGAGGAAAAGCGTTTACGTCAGCATATCCGCCACCCTGCTCTGTATGCTGCCTCCTCGACTCAGCATATGGCTGCCTCTGTTTAGTTTGTGGCTGCCTCTGCTGTGAGGTTCCACCTCTCTCCATTTTACCCTGAGGTTTCTGCCATTCCTCCTTGGGCTTATGAATTCTTTCTTGGGCAACTGTCTTGCCTCTGGGCTAACTCCTGCCTCGCCCTTGCTGTCCCTGCTTACGGCTCAGCTTCTCCTCGGCTTTTAGAGCCATCTGGTATGCATCCTCAACTGTTCAGATGGTAACCATGCTCAATTCATCCTGAATGTCATACCTCAGACCATTTAGATATCTCGCCACCTTCTCATCATCGCTCTCTCGATGACCTGCTTGGATGTTGAGCCTATAGAATTCTTCGGTGTATTCTTTCACCGTCATCAAATTCTATCTCAGGTTCTGCATGCGCCTGAACAGAGTGATCTGATAATCTCTGGGGATGAATTTCACTTTCATCTTAGCGATCATCCTGTCCCAGCTCTTAATCTTTTGTTTTCCTTTGCAGCGCCTATCCGCCTGCAACTCGTCCCACCATAAGGCTGCATGTCCTTTCAACTTGGTAACATCATGCCTTACCTTCTTGTCCTCTTCGATATCTTCGTAATCGAAGTAGGTGTCGAGTGCTCAGATCCAATCCAACAACTCTTCAACATCTAGACTCCCTTCATAGACGGGAATGTCCATCTTGGTCTTTGAGCTCATTCTGGAAATGGCTCTGATCAACCGCTTGGTTGAAGCATCTTCTGCTGAGATCTCTTCTGTAGCGTGTCCAGATTCTTCTTCCACCTCGGAATCACTAAACTCTCCAGCGCCGACTCCAAGCCTTTGGGTGGTCTCCATCTCTTTGAGTCTCACCCTGAGATCTCGTATTTGATGCTCCATTTCCGGATTCCCCGCCGGCCTACCTCTTCTTCGGGCATCCCTGTCTTCTCGATTAGGTGACTGCCTTTCTCTTCTAGGCGGCATGGTGTAATCCTTTCTTTCTCCCTGCTACCTGAACAAAGAGAACTCTTCTCCTACTCTGATACCACTTGATTGCAACTACTCCTCAGTGAACATCTTCTCTCACCAGGACCTCCTTTCGCCTGGCCCGAAGAGTCCAAGACTCTTCCAACTCCACTCGGGAGTCTTCACTACCCACAGTAGCTCTACCATCAATCTCCTCTTCGCGTCTCGGGAAATAGGATTTCACGCCTTTGCGAGTCTGGTGAACACGTCCTCGTGTCACTCAGAACCCTGAACCCCGATGGTCAAAGGGTCAACGCGCTTGTTCTTGTCGGGGATTTCCCTATCGGGAAATCGGCGAATCTGATGTTGTGAGTCGCTTGCACTAGAAAACCCCAAAATCTGAATTCCGATGTGCACGTGTGTTCTTACTTCGCCACGTCACCTCCTCCCTTTACTCAATCGAGAATCGTTGGATCTCGATTTCAACTGTCGCAATTATTTTGCATTGGGAAATCCCAAATGCCGATACCTCGATTTCTCCGGATTCGTGCCACCTGTCCCTGCGATGATTGACGGCTCCGATAAATTCGGGAAATCGCTACTCGAGATTTCAACGGAAAAACTCTCACCTCGCCAAATGTCGAACGTCGAACCCTGATGGGCGTTGGTCCTTCGTGCACCAAAGGGTTAAGTCCCGTGCAACTTCTCCCCGATCTGACGATCGGCGGGATTTCGCGATTCTCCTCGGAAAATCTTGGATGTCAATTCTCCTCCTTGGGAGATTCTCTCCTCCAAAGCCCCGTCCGGTTCGCGCCTCTTCTGGGTCTGTTCCCACAGTGTTTACACAGAACTATCCCTCCTGAGCTTAATTTCTTCCACTCCTTCAATTGAAGGTTGGCGCACTCCTTGCGCTCGCGTCCAATCACTCTCTAAGCGTTGGGTCTTCCGGACTCTGTGCACTTCCGCAACATTAATTCCTGCCTTCCTTTTCTCAGGAAAACTGTTGAGACTCCGGTCTCACCTGCACTTCTTCTACACGCTCTAATAACCCTATCAACTCCTGGGTGAACGAGAATGAGAGCTTAACTATTGAACCTCATCAACGCACTCTATGCGGATGAATTCGACTGCACTCTATGCAGGAATCTCCTAGCTCAAACAGAGAAACAATTGAAACTCATTCTCTTCTCTCTCAGATTTCAATAAACCTCTGAAATCACATGCACCGCATATTCAAAAGAAAATGCATAATAGAAAGCAAACAACCATGAGCGCATAAACATCATACAGAGAAACAACACAAACCATGAAAGTGAATCAAAGACTTCCTTCTATTAATTCAATCTGTACATGGGTGTTCTTCACCAGTTCTCTGCTTTGCTCTTCTCTTGCTCTCAATGATAATAATACAATGATACAAAGGAGGGTGCCTATATTCCATTTGCCCTCTCGAATTCTACAACTATCAAATCTACAATAAATTCCTATCTAACAACAATTAAAACTAATAAATGCCTTCCTATCTACAATACATTACAAGTGCACTTCTTTATGAATGACTTCATGAAAGAGCAGCGCAACAACTCCCAAAGCATTCAAAAATATATGTGCTGGCGCCATCCAGCTGTATTTTCTTTCTCCACGCGCTGGCTCGCTTGATGAGGTGTGGATGCTCCTGCATCACATCCCGAATGGTCAGTTCCGAACAGACTGCATCCAACTAGCGGCAAAAGACTGTGACGACAACCGAAGTACGATCGACCAGATCGAGGATGGAGGCGCATGAATAACTGAAGGACACATAGGATTCAGGCAGAATCTGATATCTCACCACTGAAACATGAGTTACAATGCATATCCAGGTCACACAACAAGAGTAAGTACGACACCACGGTCCTATCAATAGGATTTAGTACAGGGGTTGTCCGTGGGAAAATATAAAAGATAAGCAACATGCGGTAAAGGATGAAGAACAAAAGGGTTTTCCATGGCCTAGTATGGGTACATCTCACCCAAGTATAGATATGGGGAGTGGTAATGATTTTCGTACAACATGCAGGGAAAAGGATTGGTGCAGGGATGATGGCATAGATACCAAAAGAAAACACTCCGAAAGAGTGAAAAAGGACCAGAAGGTACACCTGTATGAGCAGCCCATGATTGCCAGGATGAGCCCGCAGCAGTGAAAATCCCATAAAAGAAGAAACACAAGGAATAGCCATAACCAAAGAGAAGCAATTACAGAGGCCATCTTACTTACAAGGAAGGGCTGAATAGGAACAAGAGAAGAACCCAAAGAAAAAACCACCACAATCAAGACGAGATGGTATGAATGAAGAAAACCCATAGTAAGAGAGGCCCCCAGGAGAAAGAACCTCCACCAAGCACCTGAAGGATTACAAGGATGGAGCAAGCAGCCAGAGAAGCCAATGGTACCTTTCTCATGCAGGTTGATCCAAAGGGAAAAGCGATCATCAACAGGTGGGAGAGAGAAATCAACACCACACGTAAGGGCAAAGCCTGGACGAAACTCATTCAGGAAGCAGACGGGATAAGGGACCCAGGGGCCACACAACCTAGAACAACCCTCTACCACAAAACGATGGAGGAGGCATGGAGAACAAAAATGTTGATAGGCAAGATGAGCGCTGACCAGAAAGAGACTAGCAGGGAGGCAATCAGGGACCACAAGAAGGTTCTCATAGAAATTCTGAGTCGCCTCAGCAACCTGGAGACCAGTGCAAAAAGATTAGTTGAGGACCAGAGGAGCCAAAAGGAAAAAATGGAATGAATGGCAGGCTAATTCCACCTTTACCTATGCTATTTCCACCACATGGACATCACTCCAGCAGAACGAAGTGGAACACCAACATGTATCATAAATATGCGCACAGTGGAGCAACGAAAGAAGAATGAGGCTAGAAAGGGCGGAGACGAAAGGCATCCCATCATCCCGGACTAGCGTAGGATCAACCTCTGGTCAAGTTGTATTCAATGTAGGAGCTACCCCTTTTTTATGATTATTCCTTTTTGTATATGTTATGGTTCATATTTTCAAACTGGTCTTTGGAGGACTGGGTCGGTTTTCCATGGTGGCAGCCCAACCCTCTCCCTGCCATCTTAGACAACGCAACTCTGGGATCCCTGATCTAGTTTTCTTTTTGGCAGATCAAGGGACTCCCATTTTCCTTTTTGTATCATAACTTCTCTCAGTAATACAGGAATTGACACTCACTAAAAAAACAATTTCTCATCGAATTTCGAGCAAATACCCCCGAAAAAAATCATCATTTATAAAACGTTTAACCTACACCCATTTAAATTCATTTGGACAGTTTAAAGTGTGTTTGTAAGCTGTGTCCATAAAGTTGTTTACACGATGCATTCAATTAAATCACGACCTTTTGGTTGTATATATCGTTGCCCGAGGGTAAGGAAGAGTCGTGGGGTTAATACTATGGACCTTTGAAATCACCACATAATATTTTACAAGATCGCGGTGTCAAATCAAATCTGAAGAAGGGGGCATAACCAAGGGTCAAACATTTCGATCTTTCAAAATTAAGATTGACCCAAAATCGTGGTTTTCGAATCTTAGTCTTGGTGCTATATTAATACAAAGAGCTAGAATGATATAACTTACAAATATCATATAATAAATTGAAGCATTAATTGGACTTTATATTATACACTTTGAATTTTTTTATATGAATTTGAAGTATTATAGAACATTAAAAACAAGGGCTGCATGGAAGCTTAGTCCCTGCCAAACCCGGTCTTTAGTTTGTTTAATTTAAATGATAATTTATCATGCAATTATGTTTATGTAAATGTATTATGGACGAATAGTAAGGTTTAAATTTTGAAGCTATGAGATAGTTTTGTATTTGATATGA
>ML783786.1:508743-525362 GCA_009831015.1 Picea engelmannii
TGACATTATATCAGATGCCTCTATTCTTTTAGATATTCATAAAAATCAACATGCCTCTTGTGGAAATTGTGAGTTTATAGAGAAAATGTGGTCCATGGTAGATGACTCACCTGGATATCAGGTTGAAGTAGATGTTCCCAGCAGCTCTGCTCATGATGATGAAGACCCTCTCTTTTTAAAAGAGGGGTTAGTTGTGGAAGAGGATTCTCTTTTCCTCCAGGGGGTTTCTCACGATATATTTTTACCTGGGATTAAAGAGAAAAATATTATGTATGAGCAGCCAGAACCTACAGGTCCCACTATCCCTAAAACATAATTTTTTTATGGGATCACTGTTCTGGAGGAGGATCATATCAATGAAGGACACCCCCTTTTTGATGTATATTATAGTGATGATGAGCATCAAGCTTATCCTACATTTGATCACTATAAATATACTGAAGAGCCAGTAAGCAAGAAGAACCACCCCATGGTCCCTATTTATGATGAATATGAATCAGACCTGTGGGAGAGCCAAGAAGAGGAGAAGAAAGAACCAGTGGAACAGGTGACTTCCTGCCCGGAGCCCGCCCATTCACCTATGCAGACTCATGAAGTTCAGCCCTATAGGAGTAGCTGTGGAGTAGAGTAGGCCTGCTGCTACCCTTTTCACAGGGTTTGCCACTCATTCTATGATCCTGTCAGCGAGTACATGGAGTGGCATGTCCTTTATGACTTAGAGCCCCCCTATTCCATATCAACTTCAGCCAGTGAGGAGAAGTTGAAGAGTGTAGCCGTTCTGCTGTCATGGTTACACCATCTGCTGGTGATCATTAACAGAAAGAAAGAGCTTCCCTTCAGGAAGTTACTTGATTGGCTATGGTGGAAGTCTGCTTTCACCTAGCCCCATGTAAAATGTTTTATTAGTTTAGGATTGTATATAAATAAGCTCCTTTGAGCATGTATCTTTATTTTGTTACTTTTATTTTTCAGCCTGTATTTTTAGTAGCGGGATATTTTGAGCCTGACTCCATAGCCTAATAGCAAGGCACTGAAGCTACAGAATGAGTTCTTAGAGAATCACAGGGACAACTCTATCCCCCATGGATCCTAATGTTAGCGACAATTCTTATCTTGGGCTCAAGAGCATCCAGGTCTGCAGGTTGCATGAAGAACGCCCAAGTGTAGCATGTAAAGCCCCATTTCAGGACAAAAATCAAGTGAGCGGGCGAAATTATGTTGTCAACGACCCAGATTCGTCCATAGGAGCAGATCGACGGTTGGCGGGAAATCGCGGTTAGCAGAGTTGCGCCGGGATTAGCACGATGGGTAGCGTCCATATACATTCATGAAGGATCTCGACCGTCCATCCAAAAGGACACGTGGTGCGCGATCATGTCATGTCGGCATTCGCGGATTCGAGGGGTAAGAGCTCCTCATCATTTTACATCTCGAAACCCCAAACCCCGAAATGCCGATAAGCGCCCTTCAAAGCCGAGCCCATGGTCCTAGCGCCAAGTCACATTAAGCGAGCTCGGGAATGGAGGTAGCCCCCTTTAAATGACAAAGCCATATCGATCATTCATCTGAAGGACATGTGACGCAAATCTGAGCCACAGGTGGGGCCTTTCAGGATTTTCATAGTGAAAGCGCCGAAGTCATCTCAGTCGTCCATCCATCGATGAAACTTGGGTGCATTAGACTTAAAGTGGGGGGGTCTGGAATTATGTGTTATTATTGTGGGTCCCCTTTCCTGACGTGTCACCTTTGGTATCGTCCTCCCCATTGCCACCTATTTTCCACCTACCGCCTCCCTCTTCCCCTGTCATCTATCCAACTTCCCTCTCTCCATCCACATGGCACCTCCTCAGCTCGTCATCCTCTCATCTCCTTCCATGTGTCCCTCTCATTCCCAGTCACCTCCTCCTGTACTCCCGCACTCCGTGCTCCTTCCTCCTCTGTCTTATTCAGACCGCGTGGAATTCCTCAGTTCATGTCACAACTCCCATTTCTTCTTCATCACCTCCACAGTGTTCACGCCTTTAACCCCCGTCACACCCTAGTCCACATCCGCCATAGGGATCCCTCACAGCAGTCCAGTGAAGTAGCGTCCAAAGAGAGACTGTTCGGCTGATCCAGGTGGCACCATTAGGAGACCTCCATGTCCCAGAAGGCAGAGTTGACCGAGGACGTCCCTAGTCCCAAGAATGAAGTTATGGCGGTTGTTGCTGGTGGTTGAGCGTCATCTTCGCCATAAAGAGGAAGGTCCGGCAAAGGACTAATTGACGTCGACTCACCTATAGAAGGACAGTCTGAAATCTGATGGCGTCTGTCATAGGTGCACAATCGTCCAGAGTCTGCATGCGCAGACTGTCGGAAGACATGCAGACACAATGTTTTAATTGCAGTGTCTCGTTTTCACTGTTGTGTTTTGTTTTGAGTATATGTAGGCGTTTTCACCATTTTTGCAAGGATCGATGGTAGAGCGAATCTCCCGATTGTAAAGTTTTAACACACTCTAGTTCTCGGGTTATGCATCTGTATGTAAGACTTCTTGTTTATGAAAGACAGTTTCCTTATTCCATCTAGTTTTCATCTCATACTGAGGGAGTTCATGATTGACTGATTCACATGAATTATTGCAGTTGTGTTATGATAAAATATTTATTGTGGCACTATTGTATTCTCTGGTGTTCTGCGTTTGAATGTGAGAAGATCTCCTGTTTAAATGAATTCTCCTACAGTCTTCTAGAAACCTGATGTTGACAACAGACCTTCGCATCTCTCTGATACAAGTCTTCCCCCTACTCACCCTTACTACAACTCACTGTCTGGAGTATGTCTAAGACCTCACTTTCCCATGCATGCCAGGCCTAGTTTCAGAGTTGAAACAATACCATCCGAGTTTACTTCCATTCGATCACCCCTTTCATACACAAATCGTGACATACACTGATGGGCATCGGGCTCTGCTCCTACCGCAATCCAGGAGTGACTTCCATCGCCAACAAACTCCACTCCCAATCTTACCAAAAGGGCCCAATCATATCAATATTCATATTAAAAGTCTCCTCTAAGGGCATGATCCCAATAATCTCCATCTAAGTAAGTCAATCCATAGAGGAAAATGAAAACTCCCTAGCCATTGAATGCCAAGAATTCCAAGAATGAGCATCAAAATCCCAAAGATCTCTGCAGAAGAAAATATTCTTTCTGCTAAGCCTCGTTTCCTAAAAATGAGGGAGGTTAGATATGCAAGTACCCTCCTACTTCCAACTCCAAATTGGCCTCCTAGATAGATCCCAACATGATATACTTTTTGACCACTTCCAACGAACCAAGCCTGATACCCTCCTCCATGTTGTCCAAATAATTTTAAAGATGAAGGACCCTGAAATATGGAAATTATGAGGAGTAGAGATGATATCACATAAATCAAATTGACCCTTTACTCTTCCAACATGCTGGGATGAAATCAATATGTTCCGCATCAAAACATGCCAAGGAGATGAGGCCTGCAAACACCTAACAACCCATTTAGCAGCCAAAATGTTTCCTTGGATCACCACATCAATAAGGTCAAGTCCCCCCTCATCCTTGGATTTATACAGACTACCCAAGGGACCATGGAGAGACCATGATCCCCACCATACTTGACCCATAGGTACAAACACAAAATTTGAAGACAACACGAAACATAGTAAATGTGGGAGGCCTACAGAATCCTTCTCACCATTGTCAGCTTTGAAACAAAGGGAAGATCCTTTCATTGCCAAAAGAGTAACTTACATTGCAATATTTCCAAGCACTAATCCCACATTGCAACTGGTGAAATGTCTACCCCAAATGGTATACCAATATACCGCACAATAACCAATGGCTAGAAAAACCTCCCAGCAGCTAACAACCACATAGGATGATCCTAAAGACCAACTAACCAATATTTTGTATTTTGATCACTAACAATTTCCCCCTCACACAACACTACAAGACAATCCCTGGAAGTTTAGATAGACTCCTCATCAATAGAGACTAACAAAAGTGAGTCATCCAAAAAATGATTGTTAATCATCTCCTCCTCCCCAGGGAGAGAAATACCTCTGATCCAACCCTAAAGATGAGTTTTGTCCAATAAATATCCAAGAGCATCAGTCATCAAAACATAGATCTAAGGGGCCAAAGGACACCCTTTCTTGATAGACCTATGGAGACGGATGCGGGTGGACAATACATTATTAATTGAAACAAAAGCAGAGGCACATGTAAAAAGTGTGTTAAACATACCAACATAACATTGGCCAAACCCAAGGAAGGCCAACATATTGGTGATAAATGTCTAATCAATACGATCATATGCTTTGTCGAAATCAATTTTCGGGAAGAATACCTGCTGACCAGATTCCCTAGCCCACTCCGTGGCCTCCGACACTAACAAGACTGTATCCAAAATAAACCATCCTTGTACAAATCATGTTTACTCTCGGAGGACAATTTTTGGAGCCACATCTCAAATTCTCATAGCTAAAGCCTTGGCCATAATTTTATAAGCAACAGTCAATAAAGTATTGGTTTCCACCCACCAATAACATCTATGGATTTATTCTTTGGAATAATCTTGATCAATCCTTGATCGAGTGATTCTGAAAGACACCCTGAGGAAAATACCTCATGTGAAATATTGAAAAAATCATCTTCCACCATGTTCCACATCTCCTTGTAAAAGTCACAAGGAAGACCATGATTACCCGTGGAATTCCCATTTTGCATTGAAGAGAGTGCACAAAAAATTCATCCTTCGAAAAATCTTTCCAATCTATCTCGATCTACAATCAATACTTTGTGTGGAACAACTCTGTAGAAAGCATCCCTAGCATCCACAACTGACTTTGATAAGTGGTAATGAGAGAAACTGTTTTGAATGTGACCACTAAACATACCTTGAATCTCTACTGGGTTCTCTTCAAGAGTCCCATATTCTCTATGTAGACCAATAACCATGTCAACCACACCTTTCCTCTTCAAAAAGTAAAAAAAGAACTTATATCCCTCATCATCCTCCTGGATCCATTGAATTCAAGCTTTGACTTGAGACCCTCTAGCGATATACTCGTCCTTGTGAACAACCATCTCGAACCGAGTTGCATCTTCCCGAAGGGTGATGCTGTGATGGTCCTCCTCCAAGAGAATACACACCTCCTCTAATTTTTTTGAGCCTCTCGAATCTCTTTCCTATGCTTCCATGAAATCCCATGACCCCACCCCCTCATAAAATTCACAACAAGACGAATGGCCACCTCCCACCATAAAATCCAGCCTTTGTCCCCCCTAGGATGAGAAACAATATTCCACACAGTATGCACCAAATCCTTGAAATATGCAAACTCCAAATGGTAGGCATTAAGCTTGAAGAAGATGAAGGTTTGGAGTCCACCACTTGACCTACCAAAATAGAAATCATAATGGGTAAGTGATATGAACCTGTAACTGCAATTATCACACCAACTGGATGCATATTCCCAGAAAAGGATATAGCATCCCTTAGGCCATAGATCTGATACATATGAGTGAACCCTAGAATATCATTGTCTAAATTTGGACTAGGTAAACCATCCACCATAGTCAACCCCTTTCTCCCCCCAATTGGGGTTGAATAGTTGAAGAGAAGCTTTACACCTAGAACGATCTTGCTTCTCTAAACCATTGATCACAGAAACAACCCCTCCTCCCTATCACTATCCCATTCGACCATATTAAAATATATGCCAAGTATCAAATCACCATATGGAAGAGAGATATACATCCATGTCTAGATACGGGTACACACAAGGCTAAAGTTTGGAACATACACAAAACAAAAACACAACAATCTCTTCTGAAATAGCAAAGTAATCCACACACAACAATTGCTCATGTCACTCCCTAAAGATGTAACAAAACTCTAGAGATAGGAGGAAATAGCTAAAACCACCCCACCTCTTCCCTGAACATGATCTTTGGCCCAAAACGAGCCATTCCAAACATAACTCATGTGATTGAAAAGCTCAAATCCTGAAGACTTGACCTCCTGCAAAAAAACTATTTCTTTCCTGACCTTTTGAAGAACTACTCGAATAACCTGCTTCCTACCTAAGATCGCCATCCCTCTGATATTACATGAAAAAAGAGAGCTTCATTCAAAGAATAAGGTATTGGCCAAAGTACTGAACTTATTAGACATCACCAAGGAAGGTGCTCCCCTTTCAGGAGAGTGGGTCACTGCTTCCTTAAAAGACTTTACTCGCGGGGATGGGCTCAAAGTACCAGAAGGATTGTCCAAATATATAGGGGATGAATACCCCTTACACTTATTATATTTAAGTTTCCATCCCTCATCTACCTCCATATTTTGAATAGGAGTAGTACCAATAACTTAAGTTGTCTGCATGGTCCGAGCTAGACGATTAACTAGAGGAACCAGAGGAACTCCAAAGTTGTTGGGAACTGATTGGTTTACCATTATAAGTCTTGTGAACCACTACTCTTTCCGTCCCTTTACAAGATACATGCCTCAATATAGGAACAAGACCTCCCACAAGGGCCTTAGATGTGCCCTCCTTAGAATCTCAATTTGAACCAGATGAGGAACTTGGCTAGCCATATGGAGCCATCGGTGTTGAAGCACTTGCATCACCTGAAGATTAAAGAGCCCCCGGAGGGGGCTTCCGATGGGGACGATCCTAGATGGGATGATCTTGAGCTTGGCAGGCAAAGCAGGAATTTGGAAAATTTAGATAACAAACTTTCTACTGTCAGACTCCATCCATAGTCATCAAATAAATAAACAATTATCATTTCTTCTTCAGATCAAACTCCAGATAAAATCTCAAGTTAGGTCAGATAGAGTTATGTTTTCCATGTGGGATCAAAACCTTACCAAACCGATTAGCAAACAAATCTACAAAAGGCCTCAAATCAACATACAACACAAGAAAATTGATCCACAATGGGTAGTTTGCATGACCACGAATGTCTAGGTTAAAATCATCTCTCCATGATTACACATAAGTTAGGGAACCTGCAATATTATATGTAACATATTGTAGAACTTTCCAAGCTGTTGATTCAGTGTTGAATAGGTGATAAACATATTTATACCCCAAACCCTAGTTTGAATTCAAAGACACTCCTTTCGCTTCCAAGTTAAAAAAACACCATATATTGAACATTGCCTCATCTAGCATGCAACGAAGGAAATACGATATCACCCCATGAAGATCTAAATTTTTGTGTCCCTTTGCATAATCCTTGTTACTGGCTAAAAAAAATTAAAATCCCCTTCACTAAGATCCACATTGGTATGAGTGGTAGGGATCTCATCCATTTCAAAGGGCTGAATAAGTAGGCTGAGTCAAAGGAGGCACCTCACCAAGTTCGATCAACAACTTCCCATTAATTCTAATAGAGTCCGATTGAGCATCAATGATTTAAACCTCTAGCTGCAGATCTGAAGAAATAGTAACCAAGGAAGAATCATCATTTTAGGTTTCGAAATCATTATCTACACTGTCACCTGGGACAGATTGAGAATTAGGTAAACCCAATGGGTTGAGATGAGGCAGTGGGGGCCATTCTGCTGCATTTCTAACTCATGGAACCTCAACTATAGAAAAATTTTCATTAAGAGACATGACAATGTTGCAAGATCCTTCTAAATCATGACAATCAAGCAACACATGCTGCAAGGAGAATGTTTTCTTGATTAATTGCACCTAGAAAACCCCTACCCATCAAAATGAATAAGAGAGCATCCTCTGGAGGCAGATTAACCCTTATATCTATATTGATTATGGCTGACCATAGCCACAAAAAAAAATGGAACCACTAGACTCCAAGAAAACCACCTAGACACACCAATCACATAAATTACCTTAATCTCTTGACTCAGTCTTCAACGACTTCTTCAATGGTTGTATATCTTTCCCCGTCTGCAACTAGCACAACCAACAACATCGAAAATGGTGGCTAGGGTTCTAACTAATATGATTAGGTGTTTTACTAAGATAAATCGGTGGCTAGGGTTGTTCCAGCCAAAGGGAAACCCGCAGCTAGGATTCTTCCCTAGCCGCAAATAATATTGGCTCCTACACTCCTGAGCATCTCAGATCTTGCACTCCTGAGCATCTTGATTCCTGCACTCTTGAGCATCTCGGATCCTGCACTCTTGAGCATCTCGACTTCTGCACTCCCGAGCATCTCATCTTCTACACTCCCGAGTGTCTCAACTTCTACATATTTGTCTCGTGTCTCCGCTCTTGCACTTCGTCTCCATCTCTATATAACCCTAACTCTTAATATTTATAATCTATAACTCTTATAACTCGTAACCATTGACTCTTATAACTGCTAATGCCTAATGTCTAACCCTTATAAATCCTTATCCTTAACCATAATAAATCACAACCCTTATAATCCATATCTTATATTCCCTAAACCATGTAACCCATTACCCTTATGACACCTTAAACCCTAGCATATATAAACTTTATCTCTTATACCCCATATTCCCTATCCCTTATACCATATAACCACTTACCCCTACAATTCTCTAAAATTTATAACCATTATCCCTTATACTTATATCACCCCTAACCCCTATAACCCCTAATCCCTATAATTCCTAACCCTTATAACTCTTGAACCATATAATCCCTAACACAAATAACCATATAATCCCTAACACAAATAACCACTCATCCTTGTAATTCCTAACCATAATATCTATAACTTTTAACCCCAACATAAATTGTAACCCTAATAACTCTTATCACCCTTAATGCCTAACCCATATAGCACATGGTCCCTAGCCACTATAACCCCTAACCATTATAACTCTTAACCCTATAATCACTAATCTTAACCCTCATAACCCATAATAATTACAAATAGTAAATTAAAAAAAATCCACTCTCACACTCTTAAATAAATAATAGTGTTTGTTGGTATCTCACTAGAGCCATACAATAATCTGATTGAAATACATATCAACAATATTCAATATAATTAATAGCAACATCTAACAAACCCTATATAGGGGAAGATCATGCCCAATGAGATTTAAATTTGGGTTATTGTCACAACCATTACTTTATATTGCCACTAAACCACAACTTAAAAAATTTTAAAAGAAAAAAACATGTGGTGAGATTTAATTCACTTATATGTGTACAAGATACAAGATCATTTAATATACCCTCTAAATGCAATTACACATTCTACCACTATCTCAAAGTGACCATAACTCTAGAAAGTAAATTTAGATTTACAACCTAAACCATAAAACGATATATTTATAACAAATTTGTTAAGTGACATAGTTTAGAGGCAAGTCTTATTGTGACACTAACCTATGTTTAGAAGTTAACAAGTACACTCTGTCTCTTAATGCAATTGAAACAAGTCAACCTAAGCGCGAGTTTTCAAAGTTATTGACAAAATAAATACCCCTTACATACAACATCTAAACCAAAGATGTCATCGTAATCTCCACTTAGGATAAAGTAATTACAAACTCCAAAGTAAAGTAATTATATATCATAACTTATTCCAAAGAATTTAGGTTTGTATGTTATCAATCAAATAATGATATAAGATTATTTTTCAAACTAATTTTTTTACGTTTTAAAGTTTTTTTCAATAAATTTTTTTGAGGTTTGTATGTTATCAATCAAATAATGATATAAGATTATTTTTCAAACTATTTTTTTTACATTTTAAAGTCTTTTTCAATAAATATTTTTGAATTATATGATAGTTTAGTTTTTTTTCAATAAAATAGTTTTTTGGATTATTAATAAAAATTGAAATTGTACAAATAAAAATGGAGACATATAGTAGTTGTTATAATTTAATTAAAAAATAGGTAAGAAGAACAATAAAAAACTAAAATTGACCACTTAGATATATATTAATGTTAAAAGTAATTTAATTGAAAAATTATTAGTAATAAAGTTTAGTGTTCAAATACACATAACTAAAATCACAAACATCAATGATCATAACTCAAGTAGCCATTATATATGTATTGCTTCAAGTGGGGTCATTATCCTTAAGGGTGGACTACTTGACCATCATTCATTGTCTCCAAATTTAGGATGGTGGGTGCTTGACCTTCATTACCTTACCTATACTCCTTGAAAAGCTTCCCCATTTCATAAATGGAAATGATTATCATTTTAGTGTGGAGGTAAAAGCATGCAACAATGGTGATGTTTCCTCCTCTCATGAACAAACTTACCAACTTGATGTCTTCGTGACTTTGAATCAAACCTTTGGGATTGTGTGGAATGAACCAAATGTGTTGGAGTGTAAGCAAGAAGCTCATACAAGGAGCACACCATAAATACTTCAAAGTTGGTGCAGGTATTCCACATCCAAATCAACCTTATGAACCAACACAATAATCTACATATACAGAGAGGCATACATTAGAGAGTTATCATACAGTGAAATAAATTCATAGTTTGTGCCTAATTAAATATGACATTATTTTATTTTTTCCAAATGAGAAAAATCTCTTCAATTCTAATTGGTTTCCATGTTGTTGAAAACTTTATGACCCAAAGAAGTTTATCTCCTAAGAAAATATCTTTCTAGGATATGGATGCAAAGATGAACTCACCACAAAACTTAGAGACATAACCCTTGGTAGAGTTGGGATATACATAATACCCCAAAACATGTTTGAGGTTTTAGATTTGACCACACAATGGACACTTAGCTTGAGGGATGTCAAGGTGAATCAACCTATTGTGAAGAACCAATCCCTTAAGAATGAGGGACCAAATGAAGAATGCATTTTTAGGTTAATCCAAACGTTTCCATATGCTATGTTGTTGGAACATTCAAGTCATTTCCTTATATTAGATACATCAAATATTATTTAGTTGATCATCAAATATAGACTAATGAAAAAACCACTTGCAACCATTAACAAGTTTATGCTTCTTAAAGACTTTTGGTTTGTTCAAATTCTAGTATTCCCACCAAGCTTCAAGCTGTGATTGCAAGCCTAACATTATGAGAAGAGAATCTAGGACAATATTTTATAATGTGATCAAAACCTGACATGTCTAGGTTTTCTAACCAAATTTTAAATTTATACTCCAACTAATGTCAAAGTCCTCATTTTGGGCATTAAACATGTCCCTAACAATGGGCATGCCTCTTATAAAAAATTTCAAGGTAAATAATCATGCAAACTTAACCATGTTTTTCCTTCATGCAGTGGACAAGAGACCACCATAAGGATTGGTTATTAAATAATAAACCAAACTTGAGACCTTGACCTTTCTAGATGAAATGGAACTTTAGTGCCTCTTAGACTCTCCAAATAATCTGACCAACAAATAATCAAATCAAATCCAGTGGGTCGCCGCTAGGCCATCATAAAACAAAAACCACATTGATAAACTATTAATTCAGATAGACTTGGATAGTTCCAAACATCCCATACATAATTTACTTATCAGTAAGCTTTTGAACACTTAGTGAGAGGCATTCAAACTTCAATTCCCAATGCAACTATCTCCTACTCCTTCGGTGAATCTTTGAGCTCTTAGTATATCTTTGAGTACATGAACTAGGTAGAGAAGTAGTTATGAAATATTTAGAAACCAATTTCAATTTTGGTTAAGAACCTTGCTTTCCTATAGCTTCTAAGGTGGAAGACTATAATCTTGGTTGGGGGATTTTTGGTGAAGCGATACCAAGTGAAGACTTCTAAAGAAAACTACCTTATTAATACCAAATCCCCACCTCTGCATCTAGAAGATCTGGGAAAATCAAGTTGTAGTCCCTTTTTGAAACCAGTGGAAAATATATGACATTCTCAATCATTTTAGATAGCTGTCCAAGAAATCTATTGACCAAAAAATCATAACTAGGACGTAGAAGATTATCTATGGGATTGTAATATGGGTCAAGCCCCCATTCGATCCATTTATGGAAAAAACCTCTGACCTTATTACTAATGGAGAGAAATTATCTCAACTAACTGATGAGCTCTAGAAATCATTATGGGATCAAGGGGAGTTGTAATGTCCATCATAGGACCACTGTTAATAAATCCTATACGATCACCTGTATAGTCTATATGACCTTTTGCAAACAAACCTAGTCTAAAATATCATCCCCATACTTTGGAACAACCAACAAGGTTTTAGGGCCTTCAATCTCCTTACATTATAGAGTAGAGGATAAATCATCATCCATGGATGGAAGGATCCTCCCATAATCTCCCCTATTCATAGACAACACTAACTACTCATGACCATTTTCATTATTAACTAATCCTTCATCCTTTAAAATTCCAACAACAATATCTACCACTTCTAGTAGTAAGCATGCCTTAAGGCATGACCTTGAAGGGATTGGATTTGTAATACACTTCTCCCCAGGTTATGACTTTAGGGAGATTCCATCCTCATTGGAATGGAGATGATAATTTATTTCCTTATGTCATTGTACCTACCTCCTTTTATCCCACAATTTTTTGGGTGATCTATAAACAAATTCCCACAATCCTAGCAAAAATGACAACAAAAATGAATATTATTATAGTCTAGTAACTAATTCTACATCTGTTCACCCCATTCAAACACTAGTTGTTTTGGGAGACCACTTGATAATGTGATCTATATTAGTGTCCATCGAGTGCCCTCACATGATAAGGCTTATGAGCCAAGCAATAAAATGATCCGATCTTGTCACTTATTGACTTTATTATTTTTGGATCCAAGAAGTATAGGGGCAAGCCAAGGTGGTGCACCCATAACATCTACCTCTCCTTCGTTGTATGATTTGAATCAAATGATGTAGAAAAAGGAATCAATACCAATCTTGAAGAACCAAAACTCCATGGGTTTCCATTAAAAACTACTTTTTTTTTTTATCAATGTTGGGTTGTTATATTCTTTGTAGTGGAAACACAGTCAACCGACTAGCTAGTCAAGGTGGATCAATTGGGTGAATGCTTGACTAGATATATAATTCAATTCGATGGTTATGTTAAAAGTAAAAATAGTTGAATGGAAATTGAAAAGGTCAATTGATAGGAGGTTGAAAGGAGTTCGAGTGGCATCTGACTAGAAAACTGACTAGAGGTTGACAGGTTGTCGACTGGTTCGTAGTCGATTGAAGTTTGACTGGTAGTAGACTATAACAAAATCCTGAAATTTCCAGGATTGTAGTCAATAGTTTGCCTATAACTTTTTTTGAGTGCCATAAATTATGGTTTTGCATACTATAAATCCTATAAATATGGCGGGATGTAATATTGTAAAGAGTGATATTTAAGTGATCAAACTCTTGGATTTGACAGGTCTGTAATGGTCACAGAGATTTAAGACGAATTGGATACAAGGTTATTCTTACATTTAAGAAATAGATTATGATGATGATTTGTCTTAGGTGTAGACCAAGTTTAGGCATGTAACTATTTATTTGTTGAATGAATAAAACAACAAGAGAACGAGATTCAGTCAAGAATGATTGGTTTCTCGGTTAAGGGTTTCTAGGGTAAAACTCTGTGTACTATGTGTGATTGTCATCGATTTCCTTTTGTTCAATTCTATCTTCTCTTTCTTGGTTGGTTTAATGTGAGTGTATTCTCTAGAAGTGGTATCAGAGCTCGTTTTTTTGCTCTATGAGCATAACCAAGTCGATTTGTTATTAGATATATAATAAACGAGGTCTAGTGGGAGTTGTAAGGTAGTGATCTATAATTTTTGCTTAAAATAATGACAAGCAGTTCAAGGATAGAGATACAAATTTAAATGGCTAGAATTTTGAGTCATGGAAGCTTGAAATGGAAGATATATTTGTAGATTAAGAACAATGGATCAATGTGAGTCCCAAAACACTTTTGATGGGTATGTTGAAGAAAGAATGAGAAAAATGTGAAAGGAGGGAAATAAGTTAGATTCAACTTTGTCTTGGAGATTCAATATTGTTGAATGTCTCAGGTGAAGACACTACAAAGAAACGATGGGATAAGTTGGGAATGTTGCACCAGTCGAAATACTTGGTAAGCAAGTTGTTCCTTTAGAATAAATTGTATCTTCTGAGGATGAGTGATGGGAGCTCAGTAACAAAGCACTTGAATGTGTTCAATATTGTGTGTTTCCACGTAGGGGGAACACCCAGGGTTAATCATTCAAATACAAACAAAAACTTTAGACACCAACCCTTTCATAATCACCTATAGAGAAAGTGAAGTCTCACCCAAGGCATCTAGAGCGGCTACATGAAACAAGGTTCGATAGTTTTGAGGGGAATAAAGTCATTCAACCTCTCATTTACCCATGTGTGCAGTTCTCATTACTTAACGGTTACTCAACATTCAACCTAGTCTGAACATGACATTCTCTAATTAAATATTCATTCAGTTATTAGATGTTGGACACACCGATCACATTGAGAGTGGGGGTGAATCAGTGCGAGGGATATTTTTACACTTCTCACAAAAATTTAGTTAGCAATCACCATTCACAACATCATTACTTATTAATTCCATTCATACTTAATTTCTTGCATGTAAATATATCTCAACTACATACATTAACAATAAATAACTATGCACCATCACAATAAATAACACAAGGAACACCAGATATATGTATAAGTTTCTTTTGTATTATGGACTACAATCCTTGGGTTTTATCAGCACCAACTGAAATAGAGCACAAAATCCAAGAGAGAACCAAATCTCAATGCAAGACCCAACCTGTGTATCTCAGCACCAACTGAGCTGTGAGAAATCTAATCCTCAAGTACAAGACCCATCTTGTAGACAGAAAGAAATCTATCAAACTGTACCAACGGTCTATAGAAATACAAGTGCATCAACTATGCACAACCTATCACAACAAATCGTCACCTCAACCTTTCTCATCAATATCATCATACAAATATGATATGTAACTCTATAACATACTCGATTTATGTGATCACAGACTTGCAAACCTTCCTTAACTTCAACAACAAGAAACTAAAATTTTCACCAAACTTTACTTTAGTCTCACATGACTAATTTTGGATTAGTCAACAAACTTAACTTAAAACAATCATAACTCTATACCTGTAATGAATAAATGTATGAAAATGGTACACAATGTTCTTTAGTGTCTTGTCTATTATTCCTCCAGGTTTCACTTCTTGGAACCTCCCAAAAAATGAGTTATACCAAAAATGACATACATTGCTGAATTCTAGATTATTTTAGAGAGCGAATCTTGTAGAGCATAACCCACATGAAATATTTTCTATATTGATATGAAAATGGTGCACAACATAATACATAGTGTACTCTAACCAATACATTTTGTCTTGCTTAATTTGGATCTGTTATGAAGAAGTTATGACATTTTTACCCGAAACACCTATTTTAGACTAGTTTCAGGACTAGCCACAAACCCTATTTTCCACGACGTTTAAATCCCAAAATACAACGACCCACAAGCTGAAATTTTTATCACCATTACTTGGCTATGTTGTCTCAACATCCTCCAGATATCGCTATCTGAATCATTCTAGAAAAAAAGTTATTGCAAAAATGGTGAGATGGCCTGTAAATAACATACCTTAGAAAGCAACATCAAAAGACTTTATCCTCCCTTGAATTTCAGCCTTCTTTACTTCACCTTCCATTTAAAATTGTCCTTAGATCTCCTTTGGTTACCTTTGTCACTTGTATATATTCAATATTCTCAATGGATACTAATGGGATACCCTTGCTTTCTTATTTATACTTTCCAAGTAGCTTCCTCTAGAAGTATCCACTTAACCACTTTGTCCACTTAACCACTTTCCACAAATAGTAAGTTCTCCACTCCTAGTTGCAACTAACTTTATTATTTAATTAATTTATTTTTCAACCACTTTGACTTATCCATAAATTGTAAACTCACCACTTCTTGTTGCAACCACTTTATTATTTAAATAATTTCTCTTTGCAACCACTTTGACTACTTTATTATTTAAATAATTTATCTTTACTCACAACTTCTTGTTGCAACTAAATTTTCTATAATTAGTCAATTCATAAATTCTTTCCCCTTAACTAACTTCTTGTTCACTTATCCACTTTGTCCACTTAACCACTTTATCCACAAATAGTAAACTCTCCAATTATAGTTGCAACTAATTTATTTTTAATTGTTTTATTGTTGCAACCACTTAACCCATGACTAACCACTTTCACTGGTCAACTTCTTCTAGGAGCTTCTAGAATAATTTGACTTCTTTGACCTTCTAGAGGCTTCTAGATAACTCATGAGGGTTCTCCAACTTCACATGGCCATAACTCTCTAACAGTGAGGAGTTATGTGACGTTCCACATATCACTGAAAATGACATGACATATACTATCCATATGGGATAGTTTCTCCTGCAAATTCACTTATATTTGTTACATTATTCCTTAATCAAAATTGGGTTCCCTAACCACACTGCTAGGCTACGTAACCATTTGGACTTCACAAAGTGTCTTCCTGTGAGGGATTTCACCATAAGGGGGCCACTTTGAGAACTTTAACCAAGAGCGTCTTCCCATGAGGGATTTCACCATAAGGGGACCACTTTGGAGTTTATCCATTTGATTATTC
>ML783786.1:546807-567241 GCA_009831015.1 Picea engelmannii
TATGTCATCTAGAAGCCCCAAAAGGTCAAAGTAGTCAAAGTGGTTTAAGAGTTTTTAGAAGGTAAATAATAAAGTGAATTGATGAGTGTACTATAATTCAAAGTGAATACAAAATAAATTATTTAAATAATAAATTTAATGGAAAAATTAGAAGTGGGTTAACCCTAAAATAAGGAAAGTGGGCAAAGTGACCTAAAAGATGTTTTTAAGGAAGCTACTTGGAGAGTATAAATAAGAGACAAGGCTCTCTCATTTTAGACACACTTGAGAATATTGAATACCTATAGGTGTCTGAGGTAACCAAAGGATATATAAGAAAAATTTCTGAGGAAAGTGAAGAAAATAAGGCCTCAAATCAAGGAAGGATAAATTCTTTTGATGATGCTTTCTAAGGTATGTGTTTTTCAGGTCATCTCACTATTTTCGCAATAACTTTTTTTCTAGAATGATTCAGACCATGAAATTTCTATTCCATTGAGGAAACATATCCATGGTAAAACATTCATCTTGTGGGTTGTTGTATTTTTGGAGTTACACTCTGTGGAAAATAGGGTTTGTGGCTAGTCCTGAAACTAGTCAAAAACAGGTGTTTTGGGTAAAAACGTCATAAATTATTCATAACAGATCCAAATTTAGTAAGACCAAATGTGTTGGTTATATTACAATTTTCAGTATGTTGTGTAATAGTTTTAGATAAATTCAACAAACATTCTGTGCGGGGCACGCTCTACAAGGTCTCTCTCTAGAATAAGCCAAAATTCAGTGAGGTGTGCCATTTTTTCCATAACTCCTTTTCTGAGAGGATCCAAGTAGTGACACCTGGAAGAATTGCATAAAACACACTGAATAACATTGTGTATTAGTTTCATATCTTTATTCATTACATGTATGTGATCATATACACCAGGTCTATTACANAGTTACAAATCATATTTGGATGATGAAATTGATGAGGGCTTTTGGTTGAGGTACAAGTTGGGTACATGGTTGAGACAAGTAGTTGATGAGTTGGAACATACATGAGGTGTATAGTTGATGATGTTGGTACATATTGATGAGTCATAGTTGATGAGTACTTGACACATGATTGGTACATACTTGGGACATGGTTGGTTGCACTTGTTTATGGTACAGGTTGGTGCATGGTTGATGCACTTGTTTATGGTACAGGTTGATTATAGGTTGAGGTACAAGTTGATGCATGTTTTATGCATGGTTTAGGTTTATTGGTACATGTTTACAACAATATATCTCACAGTGATAGTGTGACAGTGGTTCCATCATTCTACTTCTACTTCAGGGCAGTTGGACGGGGCAAGGACAGGTGGTTGTAGCCGAAGAACATAGGGGGTTGTAGCCTCCTTCTAGTTGTAGCCAGAGATTTGGGGAGTTGGAGCTTCCCTAAGGTTGTAGCCTGAGAAACTAGGGGGTTGGAGCCTCCTTCCAGTTGTAGCTGGAAAACAAAGAAAGTTGGTGCTTCTAAAGTAATTCTTCAAGACATAAGATAAAGCATTCCATGGTTTTCTTCAGATTTGGGTTTCCACGTAAAACACTGGTGTACTATGTATGTGTGTGATTTTTCATTTCTTATTTCTCATTATTGGATAAAAATTCTACATCGATATAACACTTGGATAATTTGGAGAAAAAGGATTATAATTACGCTATTACTCCCCCTCTCTCAGTAACCCAACAGTTGGTATAAGATTAGGTTCCTTCATAAATCAGTTTAACCACTGAAAGGTAGATCATGGAGAGTACCAACTCATATAAAAAAGGAATACCACACTTTGATGGACAAAAGTATTGTTTTTGGAGCATAAGGATGAATACATATATACAATCACAGGGGTTTGAAATTTGGAAATCAATTGTAGATGGATACACAGTACCAACAGTTCCATCTACAAATGACAAAGCATTGAAACTTGGTTAGAATAATTCCAAAGCTACAAATGCACTTTTTAATGGTCTCAGTGAAAGAATATTCACCAAAGTTGCACATTGTAATTCCGCCAAAGATATTTGGGACAAGATTCGAAATATTTATGAAGGAGATACAAAAGTCAAAGCATCAAAACTTCAAACTTATAGAGGTCAGTTCGAACAACTAAAAATGAATGAAGATGAGAATATTGCAGCCTACTTCTTAAGAGTTGACGAAACAGTGAATGCAATCATAGGATTGGGAGAAGAAATCAAAGAATCTGTAATTGTTCAAAAGGTACTAAGATCTCTTCCTATGAGATTCAGCCCTAAGATATCAGCACTAGAAGAAAGATCGGATCTGAAATCAATAAGCATGGACGAACTACATGGAATCTTCATAGCATATGAAATGAGAACTGAATAGGAAAATCCAGATGTAAAAGGAGAAGCCTTCAAAGCATCCAAAATATCAAAGAAAAAGAAAAAGGAACAAGAAGAATATAGAAGCAGAACCGATGTCTCAGAAGATGATGAAGAAGTGGCCAACTTCGTCAAAAGACTGAATAAGGGAACCACTGGTAGGTATAGAGGTAAGCTTCCTTTAATTTATTTTAATTGTGATGGTATTGGTCATTTTTCTAACAAATGTCCTCATAAGAAAAAGGGAAATGATGAAGGTTACTCAAAAGGAAAACACACATATAAAGGAAAAAGAACTACAAAGAAATATTTCAAGAAAATCTTATGCATCAAAGAAGACATCTCATCATCAGATGAAGATGAAATCAGTGACAGTGAGGCATGAAGAGTTCTATTCATGGCAGTAAAAGATTCTGACAAAGAACACTTCGAAGAAGAATATGAAGAAGATGAAGAAGGATATGAAGAAGTCGAAGACGAAATTGAAGAGGCAGAAGTTGAATATCGAGAAGAATTAATGTGTACCATAGAAGTTATCAGAAGAGAAAACAAGAAAAACAAGAAACTACAAGCAGAACTAGACAAGAAAAAGGACACTCGAGAACTAGAACAAATGATCACAAGATTGAAGGTTCAAATAGAAGAAGATAAAATAATTGAAGAAGCACTCAAAGAACAACTAGAAGAAAAAGACAAGATCATTAGAAACTCGGAAGAAGATATTGTCACACTAAGAAAGGATATTCAAAATAAAAATATGCAGAATAGCTCAAAAGTTCTGGATGACATTATCAACAGTAAAAAATCGCATCTTCACAAGTCTGGACTTGGATACAATCAGACAGAAAATGAATCAAGCTCCAAAACAACAAAGCAATAAACAAATCCAAAAATCTATGTTGAAACAATCAAAGGGGATATGAAGATGTACAAGGAAAATTACAGGGACACTCCTCCACAGAGAAGATTTAGATTTCAGAATCAACAACAAACAGATAGGCCTCAAGAAGAAGAATAATTCATAAGAGCACCTTCTTTCAGAAGATCTTCAACTCCCAGGTATCAAACTATATTTTTTGGTTTATGTTATGCATGTAATAATTTTGGACATCAAGCTGTGAATTGCAGAGCTAACAACATGAACAATAAAAACTTTGAGAGTCATACACAAAGGGGTTACTCAAGAAGACCTAGTGAAACACAAAGAAGAAATTACAACATGTTTGAATCTTTGATCACTGAAGTGGAATGTTACAAATGTAACAATTTTGGACACGTGGCCAAAAATTGCAGAATGACAGTCCCTCCTGAAGAACCTCAACATAATAACAATAGTCACAGACAAGAACCTCAGAAAACGACATGGATAAGAAAGAAAGATCAGTTTAGCAATGAAGAATGCACAGTCTCTCTACAAGCTAAGCAGAAGAATCACGGTTGGTATGTTGATAGTGGGTGTTCAAAACACATGATAGGTAATTCAACCAAAATCATTGGAGAAGGAACAGTCTGAATTGGGAACAAGAATAAAAAGGCACAAAATGTTCTACTGGTAGAAGATATGAAACATAATCTTCTAAATGTGAGTCAAATGTGTGACCAAGGTCATAAAGTTACTTTCGATTTACAAAAGTGTGAGATAAGAAGAGAAGGTTCAGGGAAATTGGTCAGTACAGCTACAAGAACTTCAAACAACATATATGTGTTAAGTGAAATTGTAAATGAAAAGTGTTGTCTAGGAAAGAAATATGAAAGTTGGCTATGGCACAGAATAATGGGTCACATTCATTTTGATAACCTTGTCAAAGTCAGCAAAAGAGAAGCAGTCAGAGAAATGCCCCAGATTACGAAACCAACCAACACTTTATGCAAGCATTGTCAACAAGGAAAGAAAACAAAGACCAGGTTCAAATCAAAGGAATATTCAACAACAAGACCACTGGAAGTTGTGCATACTGATCTAGTTGGACCTACTACAACAAAGGGCTTAAAAGGTGAGAGATACTTTACATTATTAGTTGATAATTATACAAGGATGAATGCAGTTTTCTTTCTCAAGAACAAGTCAGAAGCTTTTGAAAACTTCAAGATTTGCAAGGAAATGGTTGAAAATGAGATGGATTCAAGAATAAAATGCTTGAGATATGATAATGGAGGAGAGTTCACTTCAAAGGAATTTATGGAGTACTGCATCAGTCATGGAATAAAAAGGCAATTCTCTGTTGCTAGGACACCTCAACAGAATGGAGTTGTTGAAAGAAAGAACATGATAGTACATGAAATGTCTTGAACAATGCTAATGGATTCCAAATTGACAAATATCTTTTGGACACAGGCAGTGCATACAACAGTTCACATTCAAAACAAAGTAATGCTCAGAAATAACAATGATAAAACTCCCTACGAGCTATGGAAAGGAAGACCAGAAAATGTGAAGCACTTCAAAGTTTTTAGAAGCAAATGCCACATCAAAAGAGAAGATGGCAGAATGAGAAAGTTTGACTCTCGTGTGGACAAAGGAGTACTTGTTGGTTACTCAAGTACAAGGAAAACATACAAGTGTTACAATCTAAGATTGAACAAAGTTGTGGAAAGCATCAACGTAACAATTGATGAAACATGCAGACCATAATCAAAGATAAAAGAAAACAAATCAATGGAACAATTTTTCAAAGAAGAAGAAGCAGAAGATGAAGTAGAAGAGGAATATGAAGAGAATCTGACATAAATAGAAGAGCAAGTTCAACAAGTATCTCCAAAGACACCTAGCAAATGAGTACAGAAGAATCATCCTTCAGATCATATTATTGGAAACAAAGATGCAGGCGTTGAGACTAGAAGAAAAATCCGTTCACCAGAACAAACACACCTAGCGCTCTTATCTACAATTGAACCAAACTGTTTTGAAGAATCCAACAAAGATGAATTTTGGAATAAGGCCATGAATAAAGAATTGGATCAAATAGAGAAACACGACACTTGGGAACTGGTTCCAAGACCAAAGAATAAGAATGTGATCGACACAAAATGGGTTTTCAAGAATAAATTAAATGAAGATGGAAAATTTACAAGGAACAAAGCTAGATTGGTATGTAAAGGATATGCACAGATTGAAGGAATTGACTTTGAAGAGACATTTGCCCTAGTTTCTAGAATGGAAGCAATCTAGTTGCTTTTAGCCTATGCATGCTTCAAAAATGTTAAAGTATATCAGATGGACGTAAAATCAGCTTTTTTGAATGGGGAACTTGAAGAAGAAGTCTACATTTAACAACCAGAAGGATTTCAATTGTCAGAGAATGCAGATTATGTGTGTAAATTAAATAAGGCCTTGTATGGTCTAAAACAGGCTCCTAGAGCATGGTACTCTAGACTGGATAAGTATCTGCAGCAAGCAGGGTTCATAAAAGGAAGTACAAACAACAACCTCTACATCAAGGTAAGTGAAGGTAATATTTTATTAATTGAAGTTTATGTTGATGATATTATTTTTGGTAGTGATGATGACAAGTTAAGCCAGAAATTTGCAAAAGATATGCAGAATGAATTTGAAATGTCATTACTTGGAGAGCTATCCTTCTTTTTGGGACTTCAGATACGTCAAAGCAACCAAGGAATCTTTATTTCTCAAACCAAGTATATCAGATAAATGCTAAAGAGGTTCGGAATGGAAGATTGCAAACCAGTTATCACTCCCATGCAAACCGGTTGCAAGTTGAGAAAAGATGACGATTCGAAGTCTACAGATCAGAGGCAATATAGGTCAATGATTGGCAGCCTACTATATGTGACAACATCCAAACCAGATGTAATGTAGGTAGTTGGACAGGTGGCATGATTTCAAGAAGCACCAAAAGAGTCACATGTGTTAGCAGTGAAGAGGATTTTCAGATATCTCAAAGGAACATAAGAGTTTGGATAATGGTATCCAAAAGGAAAGGATCTATCACTTATTGCCTACATAGATGTAGATTGGGCAAGTTGTATTGATGACCGATGAAGCACTAATGGAGCAACGTTCTACTTGGGTGAGTGTTTAGTATCATGGCTAAGAAAGAAACAATCATTAGTATCTTTATCTACAGCCGAGGCAGAGTATATTGCAGCAACATCATGTTGTACACATGTTCTTTGGATGAAACAAACTCTGACAAATATACAGGTTGTGTTAGCTCCCAAAATGAATCAGTTACTTGGTTTCATTTTGTAGGTGATAGTGGTCATCTGTAGGATTCTCTATTTATTTTTAGATTCTTCTAGTGTCAAAAACTTAGGTTTTAAATATCCTAAATATGTTAACTTAGCTTCACATCTGACTGAAAAAAAAAAAGGATGATTACGGTGAGCTGTTAAAAGAATTTGCTGACATCTTTGCTTGGCAATATGATGACTTAAAGACATTCGACACTGAAGTAATTCAGCACAAAATTCCCCTGAACAAAGATACAAAACCATTTAGGCAGAAAATTAGATCTTTTAGTCCTATGTTGCTGCCTACAATGGAAAGGGAAATCAAGAAGCTATTGGATGCCTGCATTATCATACCTCTCAGATACTCAAAATGGATTGCAAATCTTGTATCGGTCAGGAAGAAAAATGGAGAGATCAAACTTTGTGTGGATTTCAGAAATCTGAATAAGTGTTCTAGGAAAGACAACTATTCGCTGCCAAAGATGGAACATATTTTACAAAAGGTGTCAGGATCAAAGGTGATGTCTTTTATTGATGGGTTTTCTGGATATAATCAGATTGTTGTCCATCCGGATGACATATAAAAGACTGCCTTTACCACTCCATGGGGTACGTTTATGTATGAAAAGATGCCTTTCGGATTGATGAATGCAGGAGCGACATTCCAAAGGGCGATGAACATTGCTTTCGTTGGGGAGAAAGACAAATTCATCTTGATATATCTCGATGACATTACTGTTTTTTTCGAGTAGCCATGAAGATCATTTGCAACACTTGAGAAAGACTTTCCTAAAATGTTGAAGGTATGGAATTTACCTTAATCCTAAAAAATCTAAATTTTCACTCAAGCAAGGGAAATTACTTGGACATATTGTTTCAGCTAATGGGGTAAGAATCGACCCAAAAAGAGTAGAAGCCATTAAAATTTTGTCTATTCCTAGATCAAAGAACAACATTCAGTCTTTCCTTGGGACTATAAAATTTATCACGAGGTTTATAGCAAAATTTTTCAGAACTCACAAAGCATATCACTTCTATGTTAAGAAAGAACTCTGAAGTAAGATGGACTGAAGAAGCCAAACACTCATTCAATGCTATCAAAGAAGCCATTATGATAGCCCCTATTTTGATCATCCCCGACTTCGCCAAGGAGTTTTATATCTTTTCATTTGCTTCGAAAGACACAATTGCAAGAGTACTATTGCAGAGAAATGTCGATGAGCAGGAGAATCCAGTTGCCTTCTTCAGTAAAGTATTAAGGGATGCTGAAGTGAAGTGTGAATTATTGGAGAAACAAGCATGTGCGCTCATCAAGTCATTAAAAGCCTTCATAGTTTATATCCTTCAAGCCAAGGTAATAGCTTATGTACCTTCATTTCAGTTAAAGATGTGCTCATACAACCCAACATAGATGGAAAAAGGAGTAAGTGGATAGCAAAATTAATTGAATTTGATGTTGAGATAAAACCAACAAAACTTGTGAAAGGTCAAGGCCTTGCCAAACTTCTTGCAGAAGAAAATTGTAAACTGCTTGAGATAAATTTGGTAAGTGTAAATGTAGATAATGTTCAGTCTCCAGAGGATAAAGGAAGTGAAGAAATGCAGGTCTCATTTCACCTAGCCAATTGTAAATGGTACAACCACATCATTCATTTTCTGCAAACTTTATCAGTCCCTTCAGATTTGACAAGAACACAAGGGAGGGATTTAAAGATCAAAGCCATGAATTTATGCATCAATGGCAACTTATTGTTCTGGAAAAATACAATAGGGTTATTATTGAGGTGCATAAACCAAGAAGAAGCAACTAGGATCATGACTGAATTTCATAATAGTGAATGCGGAGGACATCACTATTGGAAGACTACCGCACATAAAATCTTAATAGCTGGTTATTACTGGCCATCTTTATTTTCAGATTTGTGTGAATTTGTGAGAACATGTGACAAGTGCCAAAGGTTTGCAGGAAAACAACAACTAAAATCCCTCCCCCTCAGACCTATTGTGGTCACAGGTCCCTTCCAACAATGGGGTCTGGACTTCATAGGTGAGATTCACCCGCCTTCTAGCAGTCAACACAGATGGATCCTTCTTGCCACCGATTATTTTACAAAATGGATTGAGGCCATTCCTACCAGGAACACCAATCACACTATCATCATTAATTTTCTGCAAGAAAACATATTCGCCAGATTTGGTTGCCCTAAGAGAATAGTCACTAATAATGTTGCTGCATTTAAATATAAACACTTGGTAAAATTATGTGAAGAGATGGGAGTTCAGCTAGTACATTCTACTGCTTACTATCCACAAGGAAATGGCTTAGCTGAGTCATCGAATAAGATTTTAATCAAAATTATAAAGAAGCTGCTTGAACAAAATACCAAAGGCTAGGATTCCAAGCTAAAATTTGCTTTGTCGGTTGATAGGGTTATAAATAAAAAGTCAATTGGTACATCCCCCTTCAAGTTGGTATATGGTATTGAAGCCATCTTTCCAGTTCAACTTGCATTGCCAGTTGCAAAGTTTTTACAAAAAACTGACTCTGAACCAAATGATTTAATTCGAAGGATCCATAATCTTGTAGAGTTGCAACAAGACAGAGAGAAGCTTCTGGAAAACACAGAATTACACCCAAAAAAGATGAAGGAGATTTTCGACAAGAAAGTCAAAGCAAATATTTTTAAAACAGGGGAACTAGTTTTAAAATGGGATGCAGCAAGGCAAGAAAATGGGAAACACGACAAATTTGATGCTCTCTGGGCAGGTCCTTTTGTCATAACAACAGTTCAGCAGAACAATACCTTTGTTCTCCAAAATCTTGCAGGTGAAGAAGTAGTAGGTGGCCCTTTCAATGGGTGTTTTCTAAAAACCTATTTTTCATAAGGCTTTTCTTAAAGCCCTGTTTTACTTGTACATATTCTTTTCAGTTTTGTTTTTGTTTTTATTGCTTTAATAACTCCATGCCCAATGGTACTAAGAAAAACCATTTTTCAAATTTTCAAATTGTAATAAAGGCTACTGATTCTAACCAGGTTCTTGGAGACCTCATAGGGAGGTATCCATCCCAGTTGGAGCCAAATGTTAGCTCCCAAAATGAATCAGTTACTTGGTTTCATTTTGTAGGTGATAGTGGTCATCTGTAGGATTCTCTATTTATTTTTAGATTCTTCTAGTGTCAAAAACTCAGGTTTTAAATTCATGCCTTAGAAATAAGTTGATCCATAAAGGTTGTTTTTATAAAATTTCATGAAAATCTTTTCAACAACTAACGCATGTTGCAAGGTTGATGTTAGTTGGTGAAAGAAACAAATTTTAATGGTTAAAGTGTACTTTTCCGCAGACAGGCTAGCTGGTGAAAGAGCTAAACACGAGGTTTTCTTCCATGATTCTAGAAATAAAAAAGAGACACACTCGACACACGTCACATAATCATTACGAGGCACTAGTCGAAGCAAGTGATGATGAGGATACCGTTATGCACGTTTTAATCGGATATTATGGTGGATCATGCTCGTGGTTGCATGCTTTAGCAATGATAGCATTGGAGATGACGAATTCAGATTCATCATCACAGGTAAAGGAGCAGTACCACTCACCCGACGACATCAAATTAGCACTTCATATTTTGAACATGCACTGTTCACAGGTAATATGGTATGGTTCCATATTTGAATTGGAAACACTAAGAGTTTTCACCAGCGCCAAACCTTGGATCAATCAGGAAATTACCATGACATTGTCTGCCAATTGTCTGAGGTTCGAGTCACATATGGCAAGGAAACAAAGTGGTTTATTGCTGAGGAAAGAATTGGATAGCCTGTCATTCTTACAGTCGCATCCATATGTGAAAAAATGTTTCTCAAACGCAGGCTGCATGAGTTATGTTGAAAGGTTACAAAATGGTTGCCATCAAATAACAGTTGAAGCATTTTCTAAATCATATGATGGAAACAGAGCTAGTGTGGGTTCTGTAGAAATGATAGTCGATGAATCCACCATTGCCACAACAACCATATTACCCAGATTAGGCCAAAGCTGGTTTAAGACAACAACAACAAAGAATTTGAATTTTAGGGTATACCTTAAGGCAGAATTCAGAGACATCACCTAGAAGAAAAGCATGACAGTTTCTCATCTAGAATATGAATGACAGGACCTATTTAAAGGCATTCAACTCTATATCACCTCAGAAGGCAGGTATGACAAGCAAATGTTATATCATTTCAAACTTTTAGATCATTTCACAGGGAAAACCCTCCTGAATTTACCTTTCTTCCTTCACAAAAGCCTAACCAAAGTATGTAAAAAGATTAGAGCTGAACCTCTAAGCATAAAAAACACCCTTTGTCATTTTGGCTTGATCAAACTGATAATTCTAGAAGAAATCAGACAAAGAGGAAGGACTTGGCAACATTTTCTTTTTTGGGAAGGTTTTGAGACTCAAACTCAACCCATGAATGAGCAGAAGAAAACTAGAAAAAAGCAGTTAACTCCTGAGAGTAGCTCAAGGAGGCGGAGAGCTCTTCCAGGACCACCAGAGGATAGGATTTCCAGCATAAAGTCTAAAAGAGAAAAGAAAAATTTAGATTTTGAAACCAATTCAGAGCAGCCTATAGTAAAAAAGACAAACATTCTCAATTTTCCATACACAGAGTCAGAAACAGAGCCAGAGAAAAAAGATGAAAGTCCAGCCATTAAAAGCCCTGAACATTCTATGGAAATTGCACTAGACTGTGATACTTTTACTCCCATTGATGAAGGTGAAACATCAAAGAGTAAAAAGTCAAAGAAATCACAAAAAATAAAGTAACTGAAAGAGGTGATTGCACAACAGGAGGTTTTGGAAAGAGTAATCAAGGAAAGATACAAATCCCTATTTGACAATTTTGCAAAGACAAATGCAACATTTGAGAAGTTGGCTCTTGAGAGTGTCAAAGACAAAAAGAGAAAGAAGAAAATCACCAAGGACTATAACAGTTTGTGGTGGTTAGAAAAACGCCTTAAGAGGAAAATTAAGAAATTGAAGCAGAAGAGTAAGTCACATCCAGATCTACAGGTACTGGCCCAGGTTGCTGTGAATATGCAGGGAGATAAATCAAAGGCACACTAATCTTTTGTAAAACAACAATTTTGGATATGAAAGGTTCCTTTTTGGCCAAAGACATAACTTTCACCAGCGCAAAGGGTAAATTTACAACCAGTTAGCTGGTGAAAAGCAAAACTTTCACCAGCTAACTAGCAGATCGTAAGGTGAATTAGCTAGTGAAAGTACATAAATAATTTTTTGGAAAGCTAATATGGAGCGAGGTGATTTTGAAGTATTTAAAAAGGGTTTGAGAGCATCGAAGGATTAACCACCTAATCAAGAAACACTCAGCATCAAAGATTCGTGGAGATTTTGAGACCAAATACTAATTTGGTCAACTAAAGTTTCAGTTATGGTTATTAAAAGAGTCCAGCTATAGAAGACAGGTGCCTTTACCCTTCCACGACACAACAGAGTCCTAAAGGTGATGAAGTACAGATGCCAAGATCAACATAGAAGATAGTTCGAGTTCTAGGAACTAGTCTTTGCTTATCAATTGTATTTAGTTATTTTTATTTTCTATATTTAGATACAGATCCAAGTTTTCAATTGTAAAAGGCTATAAATGCCTATCTTTTCTAAGAGATAGGGGTTCAAACTGGGAATAAATTTTTGGCTACTGTTATAGACTCTTATTGGATAATAGAATTACAGTCTCCTTTTGCTTTCAATGTCAGAATTGTTCATGTATCTTATTTCTGTACTTTATTTTAGTTTGTTTTAGCTTTTAAAGACTGTCATCTCTTTATTAAGATCATAAACTTGAAGTGAAGGATTTCTTAGTACCTTGTATTAGCCTTACACCTAGTTGTATTTGGCAATCAAGATTAGTATTCTTCATCCCCTCTTTAAAATATCTTGTCTGATTATTGTTTTCTAAAAGCATTGTTTCATTTCAATGTATGATGAGTTGTCTATTACATTAATCATTGACTTATCCCATTGTTCCAAGCACACCTACATATCATATTCTTAAGTTACCAAGCATCTTTAGCCTACAACCCTAAAGAGTTTCTTGGAGTGATAACAAGTTGAGTATGATGAGCCCATTCCAATCTATTTTGATAATACAAGCACCATCAATATCTTGAAGAATCCGGTGATGCACACCAAGACGAAGCACATTCCAATAAAGTATCACTTTCTACGGGAGCAGGTTGCAGAAAAGAACATCAGAGCCGAGTATGTGGGCACAAAAGAACAAGTGGAATACATATTCACAAAACCACTTCCATGGGAATCCTTTGAATATCTTCGCCAAAGACTTGGAGTTATTTCTATTCCAAAATGAATTCTTTTTGAATTATTATCTTATATGTCTTAGATTTACATGAGGAAGCACCATAAGAGGACAGTTCGGTCAGGGGGAATAACCCCGGATGGAAAGATACATTTTCCATTGATGAAAAAGGGGGAGAGATTTATCAGATGCAGAAGACAGAGCCATGGTTCCAGGGGGAGCCGATTTATCATATGCAGAGGATAGAGGCATGGTTCCATGGGGAGCATGAGTGATATGATTTCAGTATTACATATGAGTGTTGCCATCAATGCCAAAGGGGGAGATTGTTGATTAAGGTTGGTTGTCATTGATGTCAACCCTTGAAGAAAGCCCCGCAACACAAAGGTTTGGGTAATGGACCCAAGATTATTTGATGTAAATATGACTCATTATTTTCTTGTCATGTTTGATAAGAAGTAAAGATGAATGAACTCCAAATTGGTCCCCTTATGGTGAAAGCTCTCATGGGAAGATGCTTTGCGGAGTAAGAGAACCCATGCTTAATTGTGGAATAATGAGATGACGGACAATGAATTTTTTAGGGACACTATCCCAAATGGAAATTTTTTTTCATTCCATTTCTGGTGGTATGTGGAATGCCACATAACTCCTCACGGTTAGAGAGTTATGACCATGTGAAGTTGGAGAACCCAGGTTTAGGTAATGGACCCAAGTTTGTTTGGGATAACGGTATGATTTTTGATATATTTGAAGGTAATACTATTCTATATGGATAGTACATGTCATTCCATTTCTAGTGGTATGTGTAATGTCACATAACTCCTCATGGTTTGAGAGTTATGGCCTTACGAAGTTTGAGGACCCTCTTATGACATCTAGAAGCCCCAAAAGGTCAAAGTAGTCAAAGTGGTTTAAGAGATTTTAGAAGGTAAATAATAAAGTGAATTGATGAGTGTACTATGATTCAAAGTGAATACAAAATAAATTATTTAAATAATAAATTTAATGGAAAAATTAGAAGTGGGTTAACCCTAAAATAAGGAAAGTGGGCAAAGTGACCTAGAAGATGTTTTTAAGGAAGCTACTTGGAGAGTATAAATAAGAGGAAATGCTCTCTCATTTTAGACACACTTGAGCATATTGAATACCTATAGGTGTATGAGGTAACCAAAAGATATATAAGCCGAACTTCTGAGGAAAGTGAAGAAAAGAAGGCCGGAATTCAAGGAAGGATAAATCCTTTTGATGATGCTTTCTAAGGTATGTGCTCTTCAGGTCATCTCGCAATTTTCGCAATCAATTTTTTTATAGATTGATTCAGACCGTGAAATTGATATTACATTGAGGAAACATATCCAAGTATTTGTGGTAAAAAATTCATCTTGTGGTTCATTGTATTTTTGGAGTTACACTCCGTGGAAAATAGGGTTTGTGACTAGTCCTGGAATTAGTCAAAAATAAGTGTTTCGGGTAAAAACGTCATACATTCTTCATAACAGATCCAAATTAAGTAAGAAAAAATGTGTTGGTTAGAGTATAGTATTTAGTATTCTATGTAACAGTTTCATATCAATTCAACAAAAAATTCATGCCTGGCATGCTCTACAAGGTCACTCTCTAGAATAAGCCAGAATTCAACAAGGTGTGCCATTTTTTCCATAACTCCTTTTCTAAGAGGTTCCAAGTAGTGACACCTAGAGGAATTGCATAAAAGACACTGAAGAACATTGTGTATTAGTTTCAGATCTTTATTCATTATAGGTATGTGATCATATGCACCAGGTCTATTAGAGAGTTACAAATCACATTTGGATGATGAAATTGATGAGGAATTTTGGTTGAGGTACAAGTTGGGTACATGGTTGAGACAAGTAGTTGATGAGTTGGCACATACATGAGGTGTATAGTTGATGATGTTGGTACATATTGATGAGTCATAGTTGGTGAGTACTTGACACATGATTGGTACATACTTGGTACATGGTTGGTTGCACTTGTTTATGGTATAGGTTGGTGCATGGTTGATGCACTTGTTTATGGTACAGGTTGATTACAGGTTGAGATATAGATTGATGCATGGTTTAGGTTTATTGGTACATGTTTACAGTGGTATATCTCACAGTGATAGTGTGACAGTGGTTCCATCATTCTACTTCTACTTCAGAGCAGTTGGATGGGGCAAGGACATGTGGTTGTAGCCACATTCCGGTTGTAGCCGAAGAACATAGGGGGTTGTAGCCTCCTTATGGTTGTAGCCATAGAATTGGGGGGTTGGAGCTTCCCTCAAGTAGTAGCCTGAGAAACTAGGGGGTTGGAGCCTCCTTCTAGTTGCAGCTAGAAAACAAAGGAAGTTGGTGCTTCCAATGAATGTAATTCTTCAAGACATATAAGATAAAGCATTCCGTGGTTATGTGTGATATGTGTATGTGTGTATATGTGTGATATGTGTGATATGTGTACTGTGTATATGTGTGATTATTCATTTATTATTGCTCATTATTGGATAATAATTCTACATTGATATAACACTTGGATAATTTGGAGAAAAAATATTATAATTACGCTATTACTAATTCACCTCCCCTCTCAGTAATCCAATAGAAGGTACAACTGATGCATTAGGGATAGAGTGCGCAAAGGACAATTGATCAATCATCACTATTTTCCCTTCGTGAGAAAAAAATAAAGTGTGAAAAATAGTTGAAACGACTGCGGTCATGGCATAAGTCCAATTACACCCTAGTAGTAAATTATAGTCAAGGGGAACATCCTGCACCACCTCTACATAAACCTCCACATTCTTTCCACATAACTCAACCGTAAAAGCGGGAAGAATTTCGTGGGGTCGAAATGAATGCCCATCAAATGCGGTCAACATAGTCATAGATTAGGATAGAGTCAGAGAGAAAATGGATTTCCATCATGTTAGGAACATCACACACGTTGCGACACCTTCATTAATTACATTGCATTTGATTGTATATTTTGTGTACTCCACATGGTTTTGAAAGGCCACGTGGTAAGGTAAGCGAGGCTTAACGTCCATGACGTCAAACTTAATAACCTTCAAGCCACATGGGTCTAAATATCCTAAAGCATATAACAAGGTGTTCTTATGTGAAGGACACATCTGGAGCACCTCCAAAGCCAACATCGCACAAGGGGTTTGACCCAGATAGTCAACAATCAAATAGTTCTGGACATCTCTGGCATTAGGATTGTGGGCAGAGCATTTTAGTACTCATTTTGGAATACGAGGCAGAGGTTCCAACTTTTCGATCCGTAAGGGTGTTTTTGGAGGAGAGGGAGACTATGGACCTGTAATAGTCTGTGAAGAAAAATAATCACAAGATCGAGTGGCTACATCAATCTGAGACTTGCACATATTGACTGGCCATCTTCATGTGTCGAGGGGTTTTGACTCCGGCTCAATGCATTTCCGGTGTTGGAGGACTTCAAAGCCAAGTGTTGATTATGCGGAAATAGATTTTTTAGTAGAATGGGTGGCTATGATAAGAGCCTCAAGGCTTCAACTATTTTGGGGCATAGGTGGGTAAGGTGATCACCTTTACAAATTTTACAAGGAAAATTCACCTTTTGTTTTTCTTTCTTTCCCTCTCCAACATTAGTATTCGATCTGTTATCTCTCCAGGAAACTCTCCTAGGCTGTAAGTCGGAGATGCCTGGTAACTAACTCTTTTTGAAGCAATTTTCTAAATAATTGAAATGGGTTCTGGATCAAGGTGAATAACTAGAGGCTGGACTGCGTTTTTAGGACTGTATAAAGATACAAAATTTCACAAGGCTTTCTAGCACCATGGTCAGATAAAGTTTGATTAAATGGGGGAAAGAAAACAGCTATTGAACCAGATTATGTTTCATGCCAACAAACACAATGGGTCTAACAACCAAGAAATAACTTATGATAATCAACTAAGACAATTAATCAGTGAGATGACAGTCACTGCAAATTGAATGAGCTTCAACAAAGGACTTCAACTCATAAGCTATAAAAGAACAGAAGAGAAAATCTGACACAGAACTGAAAGAAGCTTGCAATTTTTTATAAACTAAGAATAAGTCTGAGTATTATAGTGGCAGCATCATAGTACTCCAAGTCGAACCCTTGTTTGATATCAAAACAGGCATTTTATAGCCTTTACAAACCGTTGAACGGATCCTAAAAACATGGATCTGTCATTAAATGAAAACAGTTCTATTCTATTTAAACAACTTTAAAATTAAAATCTTCAACAGCTAAATTAAGTGATCAAATCTGTCTTCAGTCTTCAAAAAGTCGCTAATTCCCTCCTTCAGCTTCAGCATCTGCAGTGTGGTGGAATAAATGACACCTGTGTATGACTGTTGAATTTTCCAGTATTCGTGGCCGAGTTTTTAGGAAATGGTTCTTTGATGTGTAAGCAAAATCCCTCGAATCTCTGATGTTGAACTTCTAGCATTCGATCTTATACTTCCTTGATACACTGGCATACCTTTGAAACCCGTTTGAAATGAACTGTTGCGTTGTCGGCCTCCAAAATTGCTCGCCCAGCTTTCAACAACACAACCATTGGAACTTTTCACGGGTTATCTGTTGAAAGCTATCGCTTTCCACAGCTAACGGGTAATGAAATAGTAGCCTGGCGCTGTTGAAAGTCCCAATAGTGCACAAAAAGAACCTTCGCTTTGAAAATTGATTTCGAACAAAAATCAACGAGCATCTGACGTCTCACCCTGCATGTTGACGGCTACCTGAGATAGAACCTTCAAGTCTGAATGAGGTTTTTGTTTCAACTTTTGTTTTAACCCCCTGATCTGCTTCTTGAGGCGTTTGACAAGCAATCTTAAGCTGCTGCAGTTTTTTGTGAGCTTTTCCTTCCTCTTTTTCTCCTTAACGCTCTCCTTAGCCAGTCTTTCAAACGCTACATTTGTCTTTGCAAATTTATCAGATAACTTCTGATATCTATCCTTTATGACTTGCTCCAAGACCTCCTGTTGGGCAATTACCTCCTTGAGGTGTTTGATCCTCTGGGCTCTACTTGATCTAGGGTTTTTTGATGATTCTCCCTGCTCTGTTTGATTTAATGTTTCATAATTCTGAGTACATTCTGCTGATTGCTCAGAGCTCTTGATGGCAGGGCACTGATCTTTCTGCTCAGACTTTGAATCTGAGTAAGGTAAATTGAGGATGTTCTTCCCTGTGCTCTGTTGTGTAGGGTGTCCTGAATCCTGCTGTATAGTCTGCTCGAAATTCAATTTCCTCTTCAAAATGTGAGGTTTCAATTTAGATACCCTGTCCTCTGAAGGTCCTGACTAGGCCCTTCTTCTTCTTGAGCTGCTCTGAGGAGAGGATTGCTTTCTTGCACTTGCCATCTGTTGAATTGCAGTCTGATTCTGAGTTTCAAAACCTTCCCAGAACAGGAAGTGTTCCCAGCTCCTCTCCTGTTGCTTCAATTCTTGCAGGATAATTAGTTTTATGAGGCCAAGGTGGCATAGAGTAGTTTTCACGCTCGAAGGTTGAGCTCTGATCCTCTTGCATACTTTAGTCAAACTGTGATACAAGAAATAAGGCAAATTGATGGGGGTCTTACCTGTGAAGTGATCCAATAACTTGAAGTGATATATCATCAATTTGTCATATCTTCCTTCTGATGTAATGTATAATTGAATGGATTTGAATAAATCTTGCCATTCTTCATCCAAATATGCAACAAGCATACCCTTTCTCCACGCTTTGTGCTTGTACCCATCTTTTAAATAGAACCTGAAATCCAGATTCTTAGGGGCGGTGGTTTTAAACCATCTTTGACCAGTTCTCGGCAATCATGTAGCTGCTGCAATGACCTCCTCATCTACTCTGATTTCCACAAAGCCAACACGAGCTCTATTGCCATCAAATTTCATGGTGAAAGCTTCAGCCGTGGCTTGGTGACACCCAATTTGCAATCTTTCTGCAAATTCCATACATCCTGCATTTGAAAAGTGCCTCTGGACATCGGGATGCGATTGCAAAAACGATAAACTATCCAATTATCGTTTGAGTAAAACGCCACTGCGTTTTCTCACCATTCTGCAGCTCCGACACTTGACCACTATAAACCCTGTAACTTCTTTAGTCGAACTGAGGTTCCGCGCTGCTGAAAGCAGTATCGGCTTCGACTCTGTGTCGGATCAAATGAAAACCTCGACTGTATTTCGAAAACAACTTGTGATATGCCAACTCTGCCTGATTTGATGGCGTTGGACTGACGGTACCTCCTCTGTACCTGCGTTGCCGAACACAAAATTTCCATTTCGGGTGTGATGAGAGTTGGGCGTGGGTTCTGGAACGATTTCGAATTACCATTATATCCTGGCACACATGCTTGAATTTCCATGATCGCCCACTCCCACCAGCGCATGTCTTGGATTTGCTCTGATGTGGGGGTGATCACCTCATCATTTCTTTCATACGTGGATAACGAGCACGTGATTCTCGCTTCATGCAACAATGGTGCATGGAGAACGCCTCTGCCACCATGCTCGCTTGCTACTTTCACCAGCACGCGACTCCTTTGAAAACCCCTGTTAGCTGCGGAAAGTGAATACTTTCCACAGCGCACCTTTTTATAGAAAACTTACCTTAGTTGCGGAAAGTGAATACTTCCAACAGCGTGCCATATCACTTGAAAATGTTCCTCATATGCGGAAAGTAGGTGTTTTCCATAGCGCGCCACGTGCGAACTGACTGTCAGACCCTTTACGCTTTGTCACTTTCCACAACGCATTAACTGATGAAACGACGTCCTTAGCTGTTGAAAGTGGGCGCTTTCCACAGTGCACAATGAATCTTTCAGACGTTGGTTAGCTGCTGAAAGTGAGTCATGCCAATTTACAAAAAGAAGACTTTATGGGCCTCATTTATTCCTAGGACAAAAACAGAAACCTAAGATTGCATCCAAAGAAACTCAAAAATAATTTGGAGTTACAACCTATCACCTAAAGGAAAACAAATAAATCCACCAGTTTATTTGGGGAGTTAACACTGGCTCCTATTGGGGATGAACACCTCCCTGTGAGGTTTCAAGAACCTAGTAGACCTTGTGCCTTTTAGTATTGGGCCATGGAGTCATTCATCCTTTTTGGTGGTTAATGAGCACACACACGGGCTCACCTAAACCACCAAAAACATACACTTACCCAAAAATCAAAACTTAATGAATCTTGATTACCTGTGCAAAAAGAATATCCCTCTGCAAACTTTAGATTGCCTGCCCTTCATTGAAAAATGACTTCCCAAAAGGAAAACTGTTGTAACTACTAGCATCCTGTGGCCCAGTATATCTCCAATTTGGCTTCCCTGTCTGAAATGTAGCTTGCTTCAAGTCTGAGATCATGTATTTATCATAGCAGTGAGATTCTTCAATACCCAGGAACTTCCTTCTTTCATCAGAAAAAGGATAGGCAGAGTACTTTTAGTTCACCTGATGGGCCAAGGCCAATTATAATTTCTTGAATTGTATTTCCCATGAGTGATTGAAATTTGTCTATGAAACTGATCATAAGACCTTAGTAACATTCAA
>ML783786.1:571517-608687 GCA_009831015.1 Picea engelmannii
TCTGCAGTGTGGTGGAATAAATGACACCTGTGTATGACTGTTGAATTTTCCAGTATTCGTGGCCGAGTTTTTAGGAAATGGTTCTTTGATGTGTAAGCAAAATCCCTCGAATCTCTGATGTTGAACTTCTAGCATTCGATCTTCTACTTCCCTGATACACTGGCATACCTTTGAAACCCATTTGAAATGAACTGTTGCGTTGTCAGCCTCCAAAATTGCTCACCCAGCTTTCAACAGCGCAACCGTTGGAACTTTTCACGGGTTAGCTGTTGAAAGCTATCGCTTTCCACAACTAACGGGTAACGAAATAGTAGCCTGGCGCTGTTGAAAGTCCTGATAGTGCACAAAAAGAACCTTCGCTTTGAAAATTGATTTCGAACAAAAATCAACGAGCATCTGACGTCTCACCCTGCATGTTGACGGCTACCTGAGCTAGAACCTTCAAGTCTGAATGAGGTTTTTGTTTTAGCTTTTGTTTTAACCCCCTGATCTGCTTCTTGAGGCGTTTGACAAGCAATCTTAAGCTGCTGCAGTTTTTTGTGAGCTTTTCCTTCCTCTTTTTCTCCTTAACACTCTCCTTGGCCAGTCTTTCAAACGCTGCATTTGTATTTGCAAAGTTATCAGATAACTTCTGATATCTATCCTTTATGACTCGCTCCAAGACCTCCTGTTGGGCAATTACCTCCTTGAGGTGTTTGATCCTCTGGGCTCTACTTGATCTAGGGTTTTTTGATGATTCTCCCTGCTCTGTTTGATTTAATGTTTCATAGTTTTGAGCACATTCTGCTGATTGCTCAGAGCTCTTGATGGCAGGGCACTGATCTTTCTGCTCAGACTCTGAATCTGAGTAAGGTAAATTGAGGATGTTCTTCCCTGTGCTCTGTTGTGTAGGGTGTCCTGAATCCTGCTGTATAGTCTGCTCGAAATTCAATTTCCTCTTCAAACTGTGAGGTTTCAATTTAGATACCCTGTCCTATGAAGGTCCTGACCAGGCCCTTCTTCTTCTTGAGCTTCTCTGAGGAGAGGATTGATTTCTTGCACCTGCCATCTGTTGAATTGCAATCTGATTCTGAGTTTCAAAACCTTCCCAGAACAGGAAGTGTTCTCGGCTCCTCTCCTGTTGCTTCAATTCTTGCAGGATAATTAGTTTTATGAGGCCAAGGTGGCATAGAGTAGTTTTCACACTCGAAGGTTGAGCTTTGATCCTCTTGCATACTTTAGTCAAACTGTGATACAAGAAATAAGGCAAATTGATGGGGGTCTTACCTGTGAAGTGATCCAATAAATTGAAGTGATATATCATCAATTTGTCATATATTCCTTCTGATGTAATGTATAGTTGAATGGATTTGAATAAATCTTGCCATTCTTCATCCAAATATGCAACAAGCATACCCTTTCTCCATGCTTTGTGCTTGTACCCATCTTTTAAATAGAACCTGAAATCCAGATTCTTAGGGGCGGTGGTTTTAAACCATCTTTGACCAGTTCTCGGCAATCCTGTAGCTGCTGAAATGACCTCCTCATCTACTTTGATTTCCACAAAGCCAACACGAGCTCTATTGCCATCAAATGTCATGGCAAAGGCTTCAGCCGTGGCTTGGTGACACCCAATTTGCAATCTTTCTGCAAATTCCATACATCCCGCATTTGAAAAGTGCCTCTGGACATCGGGATGCGATTGCAAAAATGATAAACTATCCAATTCTCGTTTGAGTAAAATGTCACTGCGTTTTCTCACCATTCTGCATCTCCGACACTTGACCATTGTAAACCTTGTAACTTCGAATCTTTAGTCGAACTGAGGTTCCGCGTTGCTGAAAGCAGTCTCGGCTTCGGCTCTGTGTCGGATCAAATGAAAACCTCGACTGTATTTCACAAACAACTTGTGATATGCCAACTCTGCCTGATTTGATGGCATCAGACTGATGGTACCTCCTCTGTACCTGTGTCGCCGAACACAAACTTTCCATTTCGGGTGTGATGAGAGTTGGGCGTGGGTTCTGGAATGATTTCGAATTACCATCATATCCTGGCACACATGCTTGAATTTCCATGATCGCCCACTCCCACCAGCGCATGTCTTGGATTTTCTCTGACGTGGGGGTGATCACCTCATCATTTCTTTCATACGTGGATAACGAGCACGTGATTCCCGCTTCATGCAGCAACGGTGCATGGAGAATGCCTCTGCCACCACGCTCGCTTGCTACTTTCACCAGCACGCGACTCCTTTGAAAACCCCTGTTAGCTGCGGAAAGTGAATACTTTCCACAACACACCTTTTTATAGAAAACTTACCTTAGCTACGGAAAGTGAATACTTCCAACAACGTGCCATATCACTTGAAAATGTTCCTCATCTGTGGAAAGTAGGTGTTTTCCATAGCGCGCCACGTTCGAACTGACTGTCAGGCCCTTTACGCTTTGTCACTTTCCACAGCGCATTAACTGATGAAACGACGTCCTTAGCTGTTGAAAGTGGGCGCTTTCCACAACGCACAATGAATCTTTCGGACATTGGTTAGCTGCTGAAAGTGAGTCATGCCAATTTACAAAAAGAAGACTTTATGGGCCTCATTTATTCCTAGGACAAAAACAGAAACCTAAGCTTGCATCCAAAGAAACTCAAAAATAATTTGGAGTTACAACCTATCACCTAAAGGAAAACAAATAAATCCACCAGTTTATTTGGGGAGTTAACACGATCTATCATTGTTAGTGTTGTCCTTGGCTTTAGTAATATTTTTCCCACCCTTACGATTATTACCTCGTCCTTTCCTTCTATTCCCTCCTAGTTGTTGGTTACCATTTGGGTTGGCCGATGACTGTATAGAATGAAAATCTGTTGATTGAGTGGGAGTGGAGGATGAAGCTGAATCTTGTCCTGCTACAAGTTGGCTTAGAGACAAATCCTTCAATTGGTCCATCACCAAGTCTATAGACTTAGCATTTGCGGAGCCTATGATTCCATTGACATGAGGCCCATGTTTTTGTCTAGGGTCATAATTCGATTGTGGCACGTCAGGAAGAATTTCATACTACATCCTAGACTAAGCATATATGAGTTCTAGTTGCTAGGCTTTGAAAATAGCTTCCTCCTCAGATGTTACTCTAGATGTAGAAACATCCTTTGAAATATAAGGCAATAAGGACTTAAGGAACCACTCCAATAGAAAATATGGAGGAATGTAGGATTTAATCAACCTCTTCCGTCTATGCCACTCTTGGATATGGTTTGACATATGCATGGCCTTATCTTTGCAAAATGCCGACAAAAGTTCTATGTCGATATTGTAACAAATCGACAACTGGAAGTGGTCTAGCTACTAGTAACCAAAATTCTAAACAAAATAGAAAGAGGAAGAATAGGAAGAAGAAATCACCAACCTCTACAAGTCACATTGGAGATAGGTCATCGACCTCTGCAAGTCATTTTGAAGATCAACACCCAGCCTCTGCAAGTCATGCTGGGGGGAAAACAACCAACCTCTGTTAGTCATGTTGGAGAGTTGTCAACAATCTCTGCAAGTCATGTTGAAGACCAACACCTAGCCTCTGCAATTCATGCTGGGGGAAAACAACCAACCTCTGCTAGTCATGTTGGAGAGTTGTCAACAACCTTTGCAAGTCATGTTGAAGGCCAACACTAAGCCTCTGCAAGTCATGTTGGGGGAAAACAACCAACCTCTGCTAGTCATGTTGGAGAGTTGTCAACAACCTCTGCAAGTCATGTTGGGAGAAAACACCCAACCTCTATAAGTCATGCTGGGGGAAACATTATAGTCACTGCTAGTCATACTAGTGATAGTTTTGTAGCCTCTGCGAGTCATGTTATCAACCAATCACCAACCTCTGCAAGTCAGGTTAGATATGTGCAATGTACAACCACTACAAGTCATGTTGTGGGCATGAGTCACATCAATGCGATTCATACTAGTGATATGTCAACAATTTCTTCTAGTCATGTTGGGGATAAGAAACCAACCACTTCCAATCATGCTGGGGGAATTGATTCTCTTCATAAACCTAGATAGATAGGATGCAAGCCTAAGTTCCCTTGTAATATTTGCAAGGGAGATCACCTTACTGATTTATGCCCTGGCCTTCCATAGGCACAAAGATTGTGGTCCCTGTCTACAAGCTCTTCTAATTCTAAGTCTTATGAGGTTTCCTCAAAGACTATTCAACCAGTGGTTGAGGAAGTGGTCGTACTGATGCAATATTCGGTTGATCCCACTCTTCTCTTGGAGAGTTTCAAGTCTACCAAAGTGGTCATGCCGATGCAATGTTCGATTGATCCCACTCTTCTCTTGGAGAGTGTCGAGTCTACCAAAGTGGTCACGCTGATGAAATATTCGACTGATCCCACTCTTCTCTTGAGGAGTGATGTGTCTACCGACTATGTTTTTAGCATTTCCAGTTCAGTACATTCATAACAAGGGGGGATTTCACTCACTTTGAGCATGCCCCATCCAAGTCCTAGGATGGTTTCCTTTGATTGGAATGACCTTGTTGAGCCTCATATTCCTTCTTCTACACTCATTCAAATAAGGTTTGAAGTTAATTCAAAAAACATTTATCGATGTATTTTAGATGAAGGAGGTTCCACAAGTATTTTATCCTCCTCAGCTTGGAAAACTTTGGGTTCTCTCGAGCTTATGACTGCTTCGCATGAGCTGTTGGATTTTGAGAGACGTCCTAGTGAGTATTTGGGGATATTTCCTCAATTACCTATATCGTTAGGTGGGAAGAATTTCCTTGTCAATGTTATAGTGGTGCAAGGCCCATTATATTTTAATATGCTTCTCGGGAGTGATTATGTATATGCTATGAATGTTGTGGTGTCTACACTCTTTTGGGTGATGCATTTCCCTCACAATGGAACCATTGTCACTGTCGACCAATTGGCATGTGATAATCACCATCCTAATTCAGTGTTAGTTTAGGAAGCCCCTTTATATGTTCCTAGTGTTCTTGTAGATGCTACCCTGCAACATGTTAATTATGCGACATCTTATCCTCGATGTTCAATTGCTTCTGAGCATGAACCTGTACAATCATGTTTTCCTTCTTGAGATATAGTCTCAACAATTGATCAGTTTTGTTATCCAATGGGGACATGGGAGCCCTTGCTTCCCCCTCATGGTTTGAGTGGTCTTGAGTCTCATTTTGAGTCTGATCTCACTGTTTGTAGATACTCAATCCCCCGTGCTTGTGATTCTTTGCTGAAAGACTCTGCCAGTCCTGGCCAGAATCTCCATCGTCATATGGAACATGGTTAGTTTACTTCTCCCTTTGGGACTATTGACCCTCCTCATTCGTGTGATTTCTCAAATTTTGAATTGCCTTCAGATGAGGCTATCCTTGAATCCATGACTACGGTTTCTATATCATGGGAAGACTTACACCGTGGTTTGTGTTTTCTCCCATTTTGGGAGACTTTCCAGGTTGACTACTGAAGAGAATTTTGGTTAGGGCCTAACAATGTGATCTACCTAAACTACTACCACGCATGAGTCGTAATGTTGTGTGATACCTTGTACATATTGTACAATCCAGGTTTGTTGTTTTCAAGTTTTGTATTCAGTATCACCTCTTATTTTCTGAAGCTTTCTATATATATTAGATCTATTAACTTCTGGATGAGTGTTATTGGCCTTATATGCAGGATCTTGGAGACATTTTTTCTTTGACATTTTGTTCATTGTATCGATCTATTCTGACAAGTATTGACCTCAAAAATGACATATAGGTTAGGTGATCTTAAGCTTCCCTACTTGCATTTTTTCATTATCTGTTTCCTGGTTATTTTGGCCTTAGGATCGAACCCACTGAATTGCGACACTAACCTTCCTTATTGATAAGTGTGTCATCATTTATGTGGTAGAGCCTTCCTTCCATGGGAATCCTAATTATAACCTTGTTTTCCATTTGGTGCCCATGCCGAAGTAATTCATAGGAATTAGAGTCCTTTTAGTCCCACCATGAATTTGCAATGAAGCCTCATTCTTTTTCCTAGTCATCATTCTTGGCCTTTCCCACAGGATTCCATAAGAGCATGGTTTGTTGTCTTTCAAGATTGCTTAAACTTTAAAAGAAACATCTAACGAGAGCTCATTTATTCTTTTCAGTCTTGTCTGGTTTACTTGAGAAAAGAAGCCCTCCCTGGAGTCTTCTCTAAGCCCTTTTTAGACTCTCTAAACTTGAAAATATTGCCGAGCGATCTTGTTTCCCTTCATGCTTGCCAAACTCAAATTTGAAGGCATATATGTTCGGCGGTATTTTACCCCTTTTTTGGTCCGGATGGATAATTTTACGAATAAAGGTATGCTCTAGGAAATTCGGTTCGCTAAAAGAGTATACTCAGGTGTAAGTTTAACCCTTTTTTGGGATTGAGGGACTAAATGTTTGAAAGGGAACATTCTCCTTGGTTTTGATTTATCTCTTTTTTCGGGCCTTGGAGATTAATTTCGAAAAAGGAACCCCCCAGATTCCATAGCTAAGATCTTTTCAGACTCCCTAAATATGAAAAGATCACCGAGAGACCTTGTTCCTTCACACTCATTAAATTGGTCCAAAAGAACATCTACTTGGCATGAGTTTAACCCTTTTCCCAACCAGTAGATTATTGAGGAAAAAGGTATGCCTTGGGAGATTTGTCTCACCAAAAGAGTTCTCCTCGGTTATATTTTATACTTTTTTGGACTAAGGAGACTAAACTTAGAAAAAGGTTGTGAGTCCATAGTTAATCTCTTTTCAGACTCCTTAAAATTGAAAAGATAGCCAAGTGATCTTGTCTTTGTCACACTCATTAAAACGGTTTTGAAAAGACATCCTTTCGGTGCATGTTTACCCCTTTTTTGATCCGATTGGACTAATTGCAAAAAAAGTACTCCTTGGAGTCTTCTTTTTGTGTTTTTTTAGACTCTCTAAATGTGAAAAAAACACTGAGCTTTCCTTCTCTGGGCTCGTAAAAATTTACATGGAAGGATTCTTGTTGTGTCATGCTTAATCACATTACGAGTCTCATCTTTGCGTCTTTGGCCTAATGCCAGATCCATGTTTCTCTCAACTGAACCTTTAAAGCATTCCTTATATGCAAGCCTTGCAACACTTTTTTCCTTTTTCCATCCGATGTATTGACCCATGGAGGAATTTTCCCCAAGTGTCTGTATCCTGCAAACGTCCCCTTTCCTTGAGAATTAGTATGTTCCATGCGCTTGGAACCAATTTTATTTCTCATGAAACTCGTTCCTCCTTTGTAATGTATCATTCTTTTATTATTTTTCAAGCTCGTTTAAAAATTGAAGAAGACAAAAAAATAAAATATTCCAAAAAGAGGGGACATGAAATATACATTATTTTTTCGGAAGAAAAGATAGTCGCCCTTGGAAAAAGCACATATTTGTGTTTTTTCATCAAGAATTGGGATCTATTATGACCTTAGGAAGCTCTTCTCTCTACATAGAGTTGTGTCCTCCTCCGTTAGGTTACTCTTCCAAACATATGGAGGGTTTGTGGTGCCTCCTGCATCACAGACTTATGTCAATGTTACACTGTCTGAGTCGGATCATCTTTTTTTATTTTGTCCAAGGGAAGTTTTATCCAACTTGATTCGACATTTGTACAGTTTGTCTCTTGAATTTCATGAGTCGGCCATCCCGTGAGTCCATTCAAGTCCAGATTCAAAATCGATGAAGTTCTCTTCCTGATCATTGAGATCCTCCATTATTTTCTCGACGTCTTGTCGAAGACCTCAGGTTAGTGAGTCTTACACTCCTATTGTACTCCTACCTAAGTTTTGAAGATCTTGAATTTGTTGTTCGAGCTATGAAGTTTTCATCTCCAGCTGCAGGTGTCACTAGCTTATTGAAGATGCATATTGTACTTGTATATCTTCGACTAATTTTGAGATGTAGATCCACTGTGTATTTCTTGCGGCTACACTTTATACATTTATATGACATGGATATATAGTGTACTTGATTGGAATCCATGTTAGTTCATCCTGAGCATGGGTATGCCTGCCTCAGAGAGATAATTGTTGTTTTGCAGATGGAACCTCTCAAACTCTAGTCTTGAGCTCACTCGAATTTTTGTATTCCCTCTGGTGAAGATATTGTAATGTGTTTCGGCCATCAGTCTCTCTTCTGACCTCACACATTAGTGGGAATTTGTTATAGCCCTAAAATTCTCTACTTATGCATAGGTGGCATTGGCCTTTCTACTTGCACAATTTTCCAAATCACTACCAAAGAAATCTATTTAAAAAACCATTTTTTGGAGCATGTACGTGCCCTATTGCACTACTGTCCACATACATACTCTTGTCGCATGCTAGAAAAGCCACATACATACGATAGCTGCATACTAAACAATTTGTTTTTACCTCCAAAAGTTGCAAAAAATAAAAAGTTGCAAGGAATTCAGTGAAATTAACGGGCTATTGAGGTTTCCTAACCATTTCACCTGATATAGCCCATCCCCAAACTGAATAACTATCCTTTTTTCATATAAAAGGAGGTCTTAGGGTCTCATTCCAACATAAAGCATTAGAACAATGAAACTCTGCCCAAATCCCTTTTCCCTCCTTGCCCAAGTATTTGCAAACCCTTCTGAGTTTCTGCCTCAACATTCCCTCTCTATCCTTTTCTCTTATACAATCTTTTCCCTTCCCCTAAAGTGATCAGTTGATTGTGAGAGAAATATTTTGGATAGTGCACTTGGAGAAATATTAAGAGGAGCTCGGACCAGGTTCGCAGGAGCATCAGCCTACAAAGGTTGTAATTTTCGATCTTTGCATTTGAATAAAATAATTTTTTTCCTGTCCCAAATGATATCTTTATGCTTTTTATTTGATTTATGCATGATGGTTTATATATAACCCTAATATTGATGAGTATAGATAGAATATTTGTAGCATTGCTTGCCTAAGTGTTTTTGTAGGTCTGCTTTGGGAGGATACTTGCAACCTGGGAGCTACAAAACTGGAGGTGGTCTACATCAAACGTTGGACTAAAGGTACTACTTTTGACCTACTTTCATATCTCTTTTTGTTCATCTATTTAGAGTGTTTGGGGTAGTTTAGGAATTAGATTGTATTTTAATGGAGATCATAGCTCTGCTTATACTTTGACCCTGGTATAGTAATAGGGGGATTTTCCTCTCTATCAAGACCCCCAAATATGAATACAACCCCATAAATATCTTTGATGCTAAGAAGGTATTAGAGGGTTATCTCTGCAACCAACGTCGCGTGACCTCGTGCTTAACTCTAGTGTGAGCAGAGCCTCCTGACGTCACTTATTACACAATGGTTTTCACCACTCCATGGTCAAACACATATGTTTAGTTTAATATCCTTGGAGCAATTTACTCACAAAATCCTATTCCAAGGCCCTATGTCTTATACTTGTTTGTGTACCCTGAAAAATAAAATCATTTATAATCAATTTTAATTAATCAACATTACTTTTAATGGCTTATGCTTATTCAAGAGGTGTGGTTGTGAAACTGATAGTATTATGAATCAACATATAAAATAAGCGAATATAAAAACAATGCTAACTACTAATCTTGAATTCTAAAGAGAGTATGCATCTAAATGCAACTTTTCAATGCAATCTCTACAATTTCAATGAAATGCAATCTCTCCACATGTGTCAAAATCAATGTAAAGTAATCAAAAGAGAAAATGCCATAATGCAAAATGAGCAAATGTTTTTTTTGTTTTCGATATAAAGAAAATAAAATGCAAGGACCGAATAGTAGCTTCATATATAGACCCTACTGCAAGAAAAAAGAGACAAGCCAAGAAGGATACCAAGAATCAAGCACTCAGACCAATGTGCAAGGAAAACCAATGAAAAAATGATAAGAAAGAATACCGCCCAAAAATTCAACAATAAGAAGGTTTCCTACCACTCTGTAAGCAATTAACAGTCAGGACAGAGACCCAAGAAAACTCAACAACCAACCAAACTCACCTATCAAACACCAAACTCACCCAGCAAGCCTAAAGAGATGGTGTACGTGATTGTTTGAGAAAAAATCGCGTATGTACAGGCCCTACATGAGGAAAGATCATGTATGTACGCATCTGTCAAGGGAAAAACCACGTGTATATAGTAAAACACTGCCAGGGAAAGGGTGAAGCCAAGAAAATCATATGCAAAGTAAAAATATGTTGTCAAGAAATTAGGCGACAAGGAAACCCATGCTATCAGAGAGAAAATTGAGAAAAACACTCCAAACTCCCCAAAAGAAGATCAATCCCCAGTATGATCTCCAATTCTGTTATGAGGAAAATCTCTTTATGGCATGGGGCAAACCAAAATAGATAGAATGCCACACATAAATCAACTCTAATCCCAAGTATGCTATATAAATGAAATGATAACAAGACAAGGCAAGCTCATATAAATGAGACAATGATATTGTCCATCACAAAGAAGGAAGAGCTTGGGGGCTGAACAAGGGGTTCATACTTTCAAGGATAAAGGGATGCAGACTCAATATGAAGTGAAATTTCTCCAGAGTGTCTTTTCTCTCAAATTTGAATTCTCCCCCTAATGCTTGGATATAGCTCAACTTATAGCCTTCAAATGGAACTGAAGGGACGAGTCATAACATTTCTAGTATATGGAAGGTCAAGGATCATGGATCTCATGACATGGCATGGGAACCCGACATAATTTTTAATTTTGAGCACCAAACACGATGTACGCAGGTTGTATTGGAGAAACCTACGTATACTCTTGTTGTCTAACTGATAGGGCACATATATGTGGAAAAATGTGTTTTTTTGGCTTTGAATGGTACAAAAGGGGACTTCAAGTCTGCATAGGGAAATGGAAAGGCCATCCAAGCAAGTTGCATGGGGTGAGGAATTTTTTTTTGTAACAGATCTCCTAAAAAATAGGCCTTAAACAAAGGTTTTCTAGAGAGAAGACTCACATCTAATTAATAATAACTAGGGAATCCCCAAATATTTGAAATTTTACAGCTTTTCCAACCACAACAAAAGAGTTAACTTCAAAGCCATCAATTCATCTATTTTTTGTGGTAGGAAGGAAAGTGCCCAATACTTTAGTCCTTTCCTCAACTTCCCACTCCATGCTCACTTTTCCAACCTACAGAAACCACAAGATACTATAAACTTAAAATATGGAGATAAAGCAAGGTGGAACAACTAGAAACACAATAAGGGTTTTCACATGTAGATCCTATGTGGGGTATAAGACCTTTTTGATAAATTTATTTTGGAAAACTTTATATTTGAGTATCATATTTTAAATCATGTTGTTGAAAGAATGCATGCTAGTTCAAATATGTTTTTTCTCTATGCCTCAGAATACCAATCATCTGATTTTCTAGCTTCAAATGTTTTGTGGTTGTTGATGGCTTGCATTATTTCTCATCTTGGAGGTTTTATTAATACAAATTCCCCCCCTTTTCTATAAAAAAAAAGATATTTTAAAAAATAGGAACCCATTGGTTAGAGGTTACTCAAAATAAATTCACCACCTCACCTACATTTAATGTTTCCATAACATTTAATGTTATAAGACGATGACCGTACCTTGCCAACTCAAAGTACATTAATCACTTGCACTAAGCTCGAATACGTAAGATTTAATCAATCAACCAACTCTTTTAACAAGGAGAGGATAACCTTCTCACCACACATGGCACCACAAACACCCCAAGTTTCCTCTAGACCACAACCCAAAAAACGCTAATAGTATATGATAGATATACATACAAGCAAATTGTTTTAGATAATTATTTGTGGCTATGACATAGGATATATATTAGTTTATAACTTCATAGGCTATCCAACCTTTGCATGTTATTCTTGACATAGCTTAATTTTTTTTTTGAAAAAAATGCATCTTATATTTCATTCAAACCCACAAAGAGAGGCATCATACAATTGTACATTACCTGGACAAATAAAAGACATGTGAGTTTCACCTCCAAATATAGGCAAGAAGAGCAAACATGCTTTCTTTGGTTCCCACTGCAAGAGAGTAGTTCTTTTCTAAAAATTCCCTTTCTAGCATGATATGGAACGACTAAGTCATATTTGTTAGTTTGCAATTGACACCAGTGTAACATGGTAGCATCTCCATGAAACATTTCTTTGCAATGTCTTTTCTATAAGGAGGTGCATGTTAAATGTGTGTTGTCCTATATTATCTTTCTTGCTTGTCTAATCATCCATTTGTCCCCAAATACGACCCCTTTCCAATCAAGGAAGGGCATAAAGAGTAAGAAATATTCAACTTGCATCCTTTCTAAAAATCATTGGGCTACCTTACAACCCCATAGGACATGTTAAATTATATTAGGATTATGGCATATCAAACAACAACAATCTTTAAAGTCAGAGTGATGAAGCATCTCTTTCATTGCATTCTAACATCATTTTATGGTCCACCTAGGCTTGTTTCTTGATATCTTTGATTTTCATGATCTCTTTCTAGCTGTAATTACTTTTTGAAGAATTATGATGATAAATCAGTGCCCAACTAAAGAGGACCATCTTCAACTTTCTTCTCCTACTTGTTTTTTACCTCCTCTTCTTGAAGTTAAAGGAGTCTCTCCTTTCTTTTCTATTATTGTTTCCAAACCTTCAACCTTGTGCCCCCCCCAAAACTTATTTTGTTTTTTAAACTTTTGTTTTGGTTCAGATACAACGGTTCCTTTCTTTAGCCATTTGTTGTTCCTTAGATTGTTCTTTTGGTAATATTTTTTCATGTTTCCTTCCTCTTATAGTTGTATGGATAGGGTGAATGATGTTATTTGATTTCTCTTCAGTAATATAGGTGTAGTCCCACATTACCTTATGCCTTTTTCTATTGTCTTCCATTTCAGTTTACTTGTCTTTAAGGCCTCTTGTTTTTCCTTTGTTAGAGTTTCTTTCTAGATGGAAGTGTTTCCAAATGGATTTTTGCATGTCAATGATATATTTTCAATCTACTTATTGCTTCTAGGTATTATTAGGTTGTTATAAGTTGAGGCAAGTTAACAGTACCTTCTCCTAGAACATGTGCACAATTACTAGTATATTGAGCTATTGTCTTGTTTTTATTGAATTTTAAAACCTCTGAAAAAAATATCCCTAAGGTATTTCACATGGTTTCAAAATCTGATCCATGCCATACTTCTTAGGGAAGGTTTGGTATACTCTCCTAAAGAGAGTTTCTTATGGGAGAGTCTTCCAATGGGATGAATCCTAAAACAACATGTCTCCTCTAGTGAACCTTGGGAACCTCTTAAAAAATTGTGCCTCTATCTAGTTGAACTGGAAAAACATAAAAAACTACCCTATGCTAATCATGGTTACCAACTTACCTATACTTAATCTTGGAGGTTCCAAACTTTTGAATCCATCTAACTATAGTTTGGTATGTAGGTCATAGCTCCAATGACTCAATATATGAATATTTGAACTTTATCACTGAGCTACATGATATTCCCGGTCCAAAGGTCCAACTTTATTGTATTCCCTTCCACTCAATGAAAAATGACATTATCCTCTTGAGTTGAGGAAACTTTCTACTATTTTCAAAGGTCTTTCACTGTCATTGTTGATTTTTGTTGGGAAAGAGAACCTTCTCTCCCCTTTATTGTCTTAGGAGTAGATTCAAATTTACTGAAATTGAAGATGTTACACACATATCCAATAAAAACTCATACTTTCAGTCTAGACTCTGCAATATTTCTTCCAAGATGTTTTCTATAATTCCCCTTATTGGGTGTGGCTCACAGGTTGATAGGTGTAGCTTTGATTTCAATTTTACTGCATTACTTTCAATTGCTATTTTGAGGCTCTCCAAATTCTCACCAAGATATTTTCTAGGGGAAGTTTACAAAATTTGTAGCTTTGACGCAATGAACCTTTTTATGGTTGGAAGTGCTTTCAGAAACATGCCCCGAGGGGATTCATGGATTCACTAGTGAATCCCCTCAAGGATTTTTTACTCCAGTGTTTTTTTTTACCTTTAGGTTAACCTAGAGTAAGTAAGGTTTGGAATCTTTTTTTTATGAGATTTGGTAGAAAGGAAGTTCTTCCACCATTATGCAACGTCCTAGAATGGTGAAGGAAAATGAAGTTGGGTTGAGTTGAATAATTGAATTTTCCTAAATTTTAACTTAAGAAAATTAACTCTTGATGTGTTATTTTCTTCAGTTGACTACTTGGGCACCTTTCTAAGGTTAAAAGAGAAAATAAATTAAGTGATGGTTGTTTGAGTGATTGACCAATTTTGATCTCCTCCTACACAAATTCATCCCTCATGTGAATGAATGACCCAATCGTGGGGATATTTGCATGAGGAAGGGATCCTTAGTTATTGTGTGAGATTCCTCTACATGTTTTGTCTAATAATTTTCTGTTTGATGCAATTTACCGTAATTATATGATGATCTAATGGAATTGTGGAAAGGAATTGAAGCAATTCAATTTTTAAGGGATGGTCATTCAATCAAATTCACTTTAAGAGATTCCTTATTGTTTACAATTCATAATATTCCTGCATATGACACATTGAATAGTCTCATTGTTCATGGATACCATGGATTTCCTTCTTGTAAATTTAAGGATTTTGTGAGACACTCAAGAAGTTTGCATAAGTGTGTTTATTGTGGACATTGTGCTTACTTGACAAAATGATCATCCATATCATGAAAAAAAAACATGTTTTAATGGCCAAGAAGAGAATCATGAAGCATCATTTCCAATCATGAGTGAATACATTATTGAGAATGGACATAGAAGAATGTTGTTTATTGAAAGTGGTGGGATTTGTCATAGTAGGGATGATCCATGTAATGAAAGTGGTGTAAAACGATTGTGAATATTTTATAAGTTGCCATAATTTAAGGATATATCCATCAGGAATATCGTTGAATTTATGCATACCTAGAAAAATATAGCCTATGCTATTATAGAAATTATTTTTGGTGCTTATGATACTGTTTCATCACGTGAAGACTTTCGACAACTAAAGATTCATAAAAATATTTGGGTTAAAAAATATGATGATGAAAAATATAGAAAACCTAGTGCTCCTTATGTTTGGACAAAGGAACAACGTGCACAATTCTTAAATTTGATGTCTCAAACTTTCTTCCCCACTGTATATGTAAGTAGTTCTATTAGAAGCCAAAATTACATGAATATCTTAAGAGGCCTCAAGACCCATGACTATCATGTCATAATTGAGAATATTTTACCTATTGTGGTCAATATATCAAGTTTGGTGAAGGGGCCAAGATTGAAATTATAAGGTTGGGCCTAATATTAAAGAGAAAGAGTTTACATGTATTGTATCCTTTAAAATTTTATAGTTTGAGGGAGGAGGTTGTTGAAGTCCTTTGTCTATTGGAACGAGAATTGCCACCAACAATATTTAACATTTCTATGCATCTTTTGATACATATAGAACATGAGCTAGAGCATTGTGGTCTAGTAAGAACGAGATGGATGTATCATATAGAAAGATATATGAAGGTTTTGAAAACATTTGTCTATACTAGGGAAAAACCAGAAGGAAGCATGTTTGAGGGATATTCAATGCAATAGGCCATGGGATTTTGAACATAATATATGAATGATTTAAAAAATGTCAATCAACGTGTATGAGATGATGATGAATATGATAGAGTTACAGGTGAAGTATTATAAGGAAATGGAATATGCTTTAAGTCATCACATAAAGGAAGAAGTGCGATACATGCCTATGTTCTTCAAAACACATATTCATTCAATAAGTGGTGCAGGTAAAAATAATTTTACATAATAATTATTTCTTCAATTGCATTTACACATTTATATTATTAATCTTATTATCTTTTAAATTCATATTCTATGTAGGAAATACAAAGAATACAACCAAACATGGATGCAACATTGACCTCAAAAGCACATACGTCATGATTTGATTGGAGGTGATTATTTTCCAAAATTTGAAGAATAGATTGCTAATGCAGTCAATGATGCAAAAGAAGAAGGTCAAGATATAACAGTGGATGAAAGTGATCTTTCACAGTTTCCACATATATGGAATATGTAGTTTAGTGGCATGTGGGCCTATTGTAGTCATTTAAGAGTGGAAGAAAATGACAAAGGAAATGGAAATTGTGATTGTGTTGTTAGTGTTGAATTCCTTCATGAAACTGAGAAGAAATTTTATGTTGGATTCATCCAAGAAATTATTCAAGTTGATTATAGTGAAAATAGTCCTATATTATTAAAATGTAAGTGGGTCAAACCATCTGTAGTACAACTTGATGAGTATGGATTTGTACGTGCAAATATATGACAATTTTTATAAGAGACAGATGAGCCATATGTCTCTCCTCTTCAAGTTAACCAAACATATCTAGTTGATGGTGTAAGAAGCCCAATATGGTCATATGTCATTCAAACATAGTCTCATTCAAAATGAAAAATTCATGGAAGTTGTTGATATAATGCCTGATGGGAAATACGATAAATTATAAGAAACATTCAAAGAAGTGGCTAAAGATGATGATAGAGTGATTGAAGAAGAGACTTTGATTACCAATGAAGAGATTGGAAGAGAGAATGTATTTCATGCCTCAGGTGAGGATGATGAAGAAAATCAAGAATATGCACACAAGAGTGATCAAGATTCTGACCTCGGTGGAAATGCGAATGATTATGATGATGATTCATCACCTTAAATGGTAAGATTATCACTTAAACTATGGGTATATGTATGGTGTAATTTATCATTGAATGTAATGTATTATTAGAATTCATAGATGCTTAATACAATTTGAATATATAGAAATGCATAGCATGTGGTTTAAATTGGAGGGATAGTAACTTTACATAAAATGATTTACATGCCTTTAACATAAATTTACTTATTTACTGTTGATTTCAAGTTATATAAGAAACACTTCAGGGGATGATTTTAAGAGGCATTTGTTCTCTAACTTGTGCAATTAATTTTTGAGCACATGCATTAATAAAATATTAGTTTCAAAATCATATTCTACTGTTGTTCTACTAATTCAAGTGGTTGATTTAATACACTATTTTTTATTTGAACTTCAGGATATGAAGAAAAATTCCTTGAGGTGGAAGTTAGATGACAATAATAATGCAGAAAAGTTGACAGAATATGAGCTCTCTCATTGAGAACATGTGACCAAGAATGATAAATATTTATCGTCTCTTGGTTTGACAAACATGCAAGTTGTTAATCCACTTAAGTAGTATATTATTTGTTTAATAGTGTTTAATGTTTTATAGGAATTTTTTTTATGTATATAAGACATAATATGATATTTGTTTTGTTTTATAGGCAAGAAAAATATGCAGGCACTGAAAAAGTGGAGAAAAATCAAGGGAGATTAAATATATAGTTCTACCAACTCGTAGAAGCCAATGCATTTGTGATCCAACAAATGTAGTTGATGAAAATAATAGTGGTCATGGTGTGAAAGTTGATATAGAACATGTTGATGTGGAGGATGATATAGCACATGGTGTCGCGCATCGTGATGATTTCTTAGAAAAAATTCTAAAAGAGATTATTGATCAACATGGGAAAAAAGGAAGAGCAAGTCTAGAGATGCTAAATATAATGTATTATTATAATTCATAGATGTTGAATACAATTTGAATATATAGAAATGCATAGCATGTGGTTTAAATTTGAGGCATATTAACTTTACATAAAATGCTTTACATGCCTTTAGCATAAATTTACTTATTTATTGTTGATTTCAAGTTATATAAGCAACACTTCAGGGGTTGATTTTAAGAGGCATTTGTTCTTTAACTTGTGCACTTAATTTTTGAGCACCTGGATTAATAAAATATGAGTTTCAAACTCATATTCCATTGTTTTTATGCTGATTCAAGTGGCTGATTTATACACTATTGTTTATTTGGAATTCGGGATATGAAGAAAAATTCATTGAGGCACAAGTTAGATGACAGTGAGAATGCATAAAAGTTGACATCATATGAGCACTTTCCTAGATAAAATGTGACCAAGAATGATGAATATTGATCGTCTCTTGGTTTAAAAAACAAGCAAGTTGTTAATCCACTTATGTAGTATATTATTTGTTTAATAGTGTTTAATGTTTTATGGGAAAGAATGTTATGTATATAAGACTTAATATGATATTTGTTTTGTTTTATAGGCAAGAAAAAGATGCAGGCACATAAAAAGTGGAGAAAAAATCAAGGGAAAGTAAAAATATAGTGCCACCAAATCATAGAACACATTTGTGATCCAACAAATGTAGTTGATGAAAATAATAGTTGTCATGGTGTGCAAGTTGATATAGAACATGGTGATGTGGAGGATAATATAGCACATGGGGTTGTGCAACGTGATGATTTATTAGCAAAACGTCTAAAAGAGATTATTGATCAACATGAGAAACAAGGAAGAGCAAGTCTGGAGATCATTTATGCAAAACTCAAGGACATGTTTCAAGGAACATCTACAAATACCGGTACTAAGCTACCTACTGCCACACCTGATGTGGCCAAGGATAATTTTGTTGCGGTTAATGCAAGTCATGAGGAGATAACACTTACATATGTTGTGCATTAAAATTCACCTGTTGCATCTCTTGATGAAACTGGATCAACCAAAAATATTGTTTGTGGTTCACAAGATGTGTCTGCTTTTGTTAAAAGACAAAGATTGAGTCAAGGATTGTATAGATGTACATAGAGGAATGAAAAACAAAGAAAAATACAAGGTAAGAATCCATTCTTGGTTGAGGTGTCAAAAGATGGTGAGCCCATTGGGAAAAATGCAAATCAATTTTTTTAGATCAAGATCCACAAATTGTGGATAATGTTATCCAAAAAATGGAAAATTGTTTTGAGACTATTGGTGGAAAAATATCTAGAAAATATTATAAGCAAAAGATGAGAACTCTGATGAACACTTATAGATATAATTGTAGGAAATTAATCATCAAAGGAAAAGACAAGACAAACTCCCTTCTATCTCCCAAACAATGGGAGGCGTTGAAGGAAACTATGTGTTCCGAAGAATATTTGACAAAGAGAAACCGAGGCATGAAAGCATGAGATAATGTTAGGGATCCATATACATTTGGTCGAGGTGAGTTACATGCAAAAATAGACAAATTAACAATCAGTGTTGTTCTTTTGGTTGAATTTAAATTGTTATTTATTTCGATTTATTTATTGAACTGACTATGTTGAATCTTGACATTGTATTTTAGGTGGAAAATAGTAACATAGAGCCAAGCGCAGAAGAAATTGTCCATTATATGGTAGCATTAGATTCTAGTAAATATGATAGTAAGAGAAAGTGGAAAAGTAGAGTGTCGACAGAGAATTCACAACCATCAGTTGGAGGTCAAAGAAGCCCAGTAAGACACATTACAAATGATGTCAACTTGAGTGATCAATACCAACATGTAACGAGTTGCATACAGGGTCTCAATGAGACAATTTCACAGTTGGTTTCCTCTGATAATCCTATAGTTTATGCATGGAATGAACATAAATCCAGTGATTGAATTGAGGTAAGAGGCTCCATTGATCTCATTTATTCTTATTTGAACATGTATGCCACTTATTCTTGCAAATAAATATATTGTATCTCACTTCTTCTTGTTTGACAATCTTTTGTGGTTGTAAATTGAACTAGAAGTTGTAGGATTTTGTATGTTTCCACTCATTCTGTTGCATTTACAATGAACTCTTAAGTGCTATCACTCACACTCTCTTGCCGAGAATCAGTGCACTCAATTAAATCTCTAAGATAGTCTGGCTCCCTGTGGACAAACCTTCTTCTTCTTATGTCTTTTCATCCTTGCACTGTGTAGAACCATCCTATGTTTCTAGAATCATCTCTCCTTGTTATGAATTTAAAGTATCAAGTATGTTTTGGGTCTAAAAGAGTTCCAACAACAACTTGAGATCCATATAGAGAAAGTTCTTCTTATTATATTGTAAAATTGGTTGGGTAAAATGATAGGATTAGGGAATAGTTGGCTTCCAACATGGTATTGTAGAAAGACTCTGGTTGGAACAAGGTAGTGTTAGCTAATTCATGGTACCCTTACTATTGATTTACCCTTCAAGACTTCCCAAAATTCCTTCTAGTGTGTCTAGGACTTCAAAGGGGAAAGTTGTGATGTTATTCATTACTTTCTTAGGGCTACAATCTGCCCATAATTGAAGGAGAAGGTTGTTTGAGGGATAAGAAGTGCCCAAAATTCAGATCCACTGCTTCATCATGTTGTTTTAGGGCTGATTTATGGCGCTTTTAGGGTCATATATTTTTATATTTACTTAAAAAAATCCCAAACATGATATTAGCTTCTGATTTGACCCTAATCATTCCCATATTTGGAGTTTCATTGATGTCTTTAGCCCAGGATTTCATAAAAGTGTCCAAACATGATTTTTTGTGGCTACTCTTGAGGGGATTGCTTCATATTATGATTAGAATGGTTCCTAGAAATCACCCAAACTTGGGGTTGGGGCCTCTTTGTTGTTGTTATGACCTCTATAACTACCCATATTTGTTAATGAGGATTAGGGATGACGTGGACAGTCTCAAATAATGTCCATAAATTCTTGTTAAGGATGTTATTAGGTGAAACATATACCAAGATTGTTAGAATAATACCTAGAATATGTTGTTCAGAGAAAAGTTTGACTTGTTTCCTACTTATAAAATGTCTAGAAGTGTTATCTTTAAACCCAGAACTACTCCAATAATTCCTAGACTTGTGTTTCCAAGGATGAAGTGTGTCATACACTGTTGTTTTGGGTCTATAGTCAACCAAGAATTAGGAATGAATTTTATTTTAGGGTTGTTTGAGGCCATAAACAAGCCCAAAATTGCTCTTATTGCTGTTTTACGATACAACAGTCCCTCAAATATGCTCAAATATGCATCATCATTTTCCATTTACCAGTTGATTCAACCAAGAAAAACTTATGTCGCCCCGCTAAAATGTGATGAAAGTCACAAGTGGACACCCATTTAAAATAGGGGTTTGATTCAACTATTGGAAACTCAAAAATCAGTCTATGCATCTTCTAAACATATTTGGGAGTAGCTCATATGTTAGGTACCTTCTCAGACATGAACAACAAGTACAAAATAACTAAAGTAGTTTGTTATCTACTTCCAAACTACAAATTCAACTTTCAAGCAAATTTAAATATGATTTTATGTTCCTAACAAGTTTCAAATCCCAAAATGAATCAACACAACATTACCATAATAAAATGTCTGTGAATAATACGTTAGGGAGTTTACATTCTACATTTTCCAATATGCTTACAAAACTTATTTTCTCTCTTATCAGTTTTGGTACAACTCTAATGTTGACTCTCAATAGTTTTAGGATATCCAGGAACCAAAGCAACATATATGGTTAAAGTATGTCAGAATTAACTAGACTATGCATGAATTGATGTTTTTTCATAGTTGAGCCTACTTCAAAATATAAGCATTAAAATTGAAATCCATTCCTAGAAACCCTACGTATTGATTGTAGTCTGCAATTACTGTGGTCATGTTTAGTAGCACTAGAAACCCTACACCATTTTTGCATGAAATTGCAATTATTCAAATAGCCTGTTATATATTTGGATTCATGATGATTTGAGCAGATCTGAATATGATTTCATTTTTTTTAAAAGTTTCAAACCCCAAAAGGAATCAACACAACATTGTCTAAACCAAATGTTTGTGAATAATCCATTAAGCAAGTTATATTGTACATTTGTTGGTATGCTTTCAAAACATTTTTTCACTTTTAGCGTATTTTGAACTCTAATGCTTTAGGGCATCCCAGGATCGAAAGTGGATTATATGATTTATGTATAACAAAATTAACTTGACAATGCATGAGTAGATGATTTTTCACAGCTAAGCCTAGTTGTAAATAATAGCCTTGATTTCCAATCTATGCCTATAAATCCCAAGTATAGACTATAGTGCACAATTACTTTGTAGCTATATATTTACTATTACGTAACCCCTAAACTATTTGTGCATGGACTTACAAATTTATAATTATTCAACTAGCCTAGTATATCTTGTGTTTCACGCTAAATTTGATTTTCCTTCATTGCTAAAGTCAACACTACTTATTAAAGCCAAGTCTATGTTTGACATGTAAATTTTACTCTTTGATTCTTTAAAGAAATAACAAGAGACAATTTTTTTTTTTTTATGAAAAAAAAACCTCCACTAGTTTGAATGATGGATTAACCCTTGAAATTGTTCATGTTCTACACTTCTTTTATTACATTTATGCCAATTCTTGTTGCAATTATGTTGTTTCATTATTTTAAAAATACAACATTTCCATTGGAGACAGTTTGTTGCTACTTTTAAATGTTTGTATTTTTTTTTGCACGATGGTTAAACCACATGTAGAGAAATTATATCAATAAATCAATGGGAAAAGGAAAAGGAAAAGGAAAAGGCCTTCATGTCAACAGAGCTCGCAATGATGCAGTACAATCTCGTGTTAATATTGATATTGATCATGATGATGAAGTTGACGAGCATGTACATGACATTAATAGTGGTGCCAAATTTGAGGTAATAAAATGTTGTTGTGATAGTTAATCTGTCCCAATGTTTTGTCATAATTTGTCATGCTTAGGATGTTATTTTTGACTAAAATTTATAGATTGCAATATTATTTACTTGATATTATTTGAATGGTAAATGAAAATCAATTATAGAAAAGCAACACTAAAAGGTAAAGGCGATATTGACAACAAAGCTCTCAAAGCTAAAGTCCAACATCATGATGACAATTATATTGATAGTGATGATGATGAATACAAAAAATATGTGCATGATATTCATAGGGGTGCCAAACTTCGACAGGTGAGTGTAATAATATGCTAACTATTAGAACAAAATTATTGTAATAGTTAATCTTTCCCTATATATTCCTAGATCCCTACTTTCTGATCTCAACACCCCATTAAATTATATGATTTGAATGCTCAATGATAGAATTTTCATCTCATTAAAAAAAATCAATTTGTCTTGAGATTAAATGATTTTTTTTTTCCGAACCATGATGATTGTTGTTACATGTATTGATCTAAGGATAAGTTGGTAATTCCTTATCTAGTGATTGAGGGATATATGGAAAGCGTTATAGGTATAGAGTGCATGTTGTTAGGAGTTCTACATGAATGAAACTATTGAATCCTCAATATGACTGGAGTGGGTACTTTGACTAGGGAGACTTCCAAGGGACCCAATTTGCTCAATCGATACATTCTCAAGGTAAAGAGAATCATTTTGGGAAATACAATTTTTTTTCATCTAACTATTGTAATTTATTGTAGAATGCAGGAGCTCTTGTTTAAAATCATGTGTGTTACTACAAATTTATAGTGAGTTTTTTTTCATGGTGTCATAGCCTATAGAGAACACAAGCCTGATCCAGTATATCAAAATAAGAACATAGTCTTAACTAAGGATGGAAACAAGGGCTTGGTGAAAATACGACAAGCTATAAAAACATTTCAAGCTCTTCAAATCATGACACATGTCCCAATGTGTTGTCATTATTCATGCTTAACATGTTCTTTTGGATAAAAGTTTATAGCTTACATTCCTGTTGACGGGCATATGTGAAACTGGACAAGAAAGACCGGTCCAATTTTGTCTAAGTAACCTCTATTTGAAGTAACTCACCCTGACGGGTTTAACAACTCTGTTAGCCTATGAGAGGATATAATCTAAACTAAATAAATTAGAAGAACTAACTATTTATTAACAAATATCTACTATATACATTAATACTTATTATGCAAACATTTAATTACAAAATTTACAATATGTGCAGGTACAAGATTTGTGAGAAATCTTGTGAAACCAAATTTGATACAAATGGAACTAAATCTCAGGGAAAATTAAAATACATTGGAAACTAATCTAGAACATACTACTAATCTAATTTTAATCTTGAAACTAAAAGAGAAAATAAATGAATGTAAATGATAAGGGTTTAACTTAAATGAGCAAAGCATTTAAGCTTAAATGTTAATCTACATTCATAAGAAACTAAATCAAAACAACAAAATAAACCCACTAGCCTATTACTGACCGATATTTAAAGAGAAATTTTGATTGTGCCTTCCTGTATAAAGTTTCTCCAACAACCTGTTTGTCAAGAGAAATATATGGTAGAAGGTTGTGAAATACCAAGACCATGAAAATGCTTGAAGAAATTCACTTCAACTAACACTCAAAATCTCGTTTATGATGCAGAAAGAACAATATCATTTAATCTGATCCTTATGAAAGATACATAAATCATTGATCAAGAAAAGAGACAACCTTAATTGACCAATTAATCATAAAAAGTATAAAAACATACAAATAAATTTAATATATTTAAATACTTGTATCAAAATAACACTATCATAGAGATCATAATTAACTGGGACAATAAATTATTAAAATCAAAAGAAGGATGACATGAACAGAATTATAACAATGATAATGCATGGACAGAATGGACAAAAGTTAAATCTTACCATACATTATTAATGTGAGAAGGATATGAATTATACAATCATAGATCTTATATTAAAAACCAACACAATACCACTCACAAGGAAAAATCCTCAAGCAATCTATAATCCAGTGTCCTTCTTCATAACTTTCACATCGGTCTATTATCCCAAAATTTTCACCATGTCCATGACTTGAATATCCATGAGTATTTAAACAATAGTATGGATCGATCCTCATATCTAGAAGATAGAATTAGATCCTTAAAAAATAGAATAGTCTAAACAATAGATCATGATCTCTACTTCATAATAGAAGAGTTTTATAATAAAAGGTAAATTTGTTCAACAACTTATCTAAAAGTTTGTTGTTATCACAATGAGAGGCTACAACTCAACCTTTTAAAATAACTCGTATGTTAATTAAAACAAAAATGAAATCTGAACAACATCCAATTGTCTTCAAATTGTTGTTGCTGAAGTTTTCTCCATCGTTTTAAGACCTAAAATAACAAACAAAATCCATTAAAATCAAATTATACTCAATAAAGACAAGCTACAAAATCTTTGATTCTATAGCTAGTCTAAAAGAAAAAATATAAAATCAAAACAAATTTAAATCTAAATTTGCATGAAAATAAATAAATTTTTTTTTATCCAAATTTGCATCAAAATCAAAACAAATCACCACAAAACTAAAAACAAAGATTTTAATTACCAGAAATTATGCATTGGAAATCGAATATGGATGCAATTCGGATTCAACAGTAATATTTACATTCATGTATTTTTTAACAATAGTGTGTGGAGAATTATTTGGTTTCTTAACATATCAAGGATAACTCTATTCTATATCATTCGTTAACTGTTGGTATTCCCTCTTTAGTTCTCTATTTTTTCTCTGCATTTGATATACACACATCTGGAGATAGCGTTTGACCGAGTAGTACCTCTCATCCCATAACTAGCAATTATGATAGCTCACAGACTCTAGCTTTTATTTAAGATGTTGGAAATTATTCTCCAAGGGATTTGATGTAGTTTCATTTCCCCTTAGAGCAGCTCGAATACCTAGCAGCCATTCATACTTGCAAAGAAAAGGTGGTAAGTTATCAACAAAATCATATGCGGTTTGTTCCTGTGATCCAGATTTTCCATTATCGTTTTCATAAGATGAATCATTGTCTTTTATGGTTATAGGTTTCATAGGGGCTTCCTTCGATTTAGACCCGTTTCTTATCATCCTAGACAACTGAGAACTATTTTGAATATCTGAGAAAAAGTGAAAGGTTACACAAAATTATTAAGAGCCTTTGCCTTGACTGAAACAAAATTTCTAAGAAATTTCTCTTTAGAAAATGGGACATATCTCTGAAATCGTTTTGTTTTTGAAGAAACTTCTCACGTTGATAGTAAACAAGCCCATTTATGAGATGTTTTTTTGACGGTTTTGTCAATCACTTCATTGTTTGCTCATAATCCATCCCACAAAATTATATCTTTCATGCCATTACGAGTAGGCAAAACCTGAGGTCCGTTCGGTTCTTCCCTTACTACAAGGGCCATGAACTCTACAACTATCTTAATGGATAGTATAATTTGAAGGGAGAAAAGATAGGATAAAATAGAGAGACAATAGATTACCTCTGTGGGAGAAAACACATAAAAAAATAAACCCATTAAAATCACATGAGAGCACATTGACATACCTCATCCCAATGATAGTGGCTAAGGATTAAGAGAACCAAGGATGAAAGGAAAAAATCAACCACTTAAATTTTTTATGATTTCCCGGATGGTTTGCATGACAAAGGACATAATGGTTTAGAATCAAATGACCCATGTTTTTTCTATAATTCGCCACAAACTACTAACTCCATATCGTGGATAATGACACGATTCTAGTAATCATATTGCAACCCTTCAGAGGATTCAATCAAAGTGAGAGGGAATAATCGGAAGAAATGACAAAATGTTTGAAGAACATGGCTTGATGAGAGATCGATCTAAGTTTGAAAGGTATGATCGCGAAGAATTCATAGGATAACATCAGTGAAACAAAACCCTTATTGAGAGCCTAAAGTTTAGATGCATGTTTGGGGAGTCTTTTTTAACATAATTTTAATGTGACTCTTGGTGAAATCAAAATTAGAGGGCATAGGATCTTACTTAGAGGTTTGTGAAAAGTGATCAAACTTTCCATTAATTACAACCAAACAGAATGATAATATCCTCTTATAAATGAATCTGGGACATTTTAAAAATAGTCATTAGTTAAAGAAAGACATGTATGACAATATTGTTCAAAGAATTCACCAAGAATTATCCATGAGAGGAATCCTTGATTTCATGCTTCACAATCACAAAATTAAGGATAAATATGAAAATATAACCCATTAAAAAATGACACAAAAACATGCATACAAAAGAAAAATGTAAAGACAAATGGTTACATAAAACCAAACAAAAACATTTAAGCAACATAATTGCAAAGAGTTTATCAATATGATGAACACATCATACTAGGCAGTGAGAAATTTTATAGATAACTCTGCATTTCAAGGTAAAATAACAGGGTGTTAGTTGGGGGATCCAACAAATGGAAACTCAATGGGTGAATCAATTATCTCTGCATTGATTCAAAACATCTCACCATGAGGAATAAAGGTAAGAGGTACCAAATTCTCTGATTTTCATATTTCCTTAAGAAAATATCTGGTCTGATCTATATAGTATTGATATCAATTATGTAGACGTATATAGATTTATGTTACCATAATTCATGTACTGGAGGGAAGTACTTTCTGGGAATTGAAAACTGAAAGATTATTTTGTCAATGAATCACAACAATTTTAAGAATGGACCTCAATACCACAGGTAGTGTCGGTGCTGCCAATAGGAGTTCATAGCCTCGACAGGGTTACCTTTTAACATATCTGAATTCTTTAATCCCACCTAATAGTTGAATCACACATGACAGATTATTCCTGGAGTTATTAATTTTTAATTCTTCAGGCAGTACAAGAACAAACTAAAAGTCATTGATCTGGCTTGGTAACCAAATAGCAACGTCATCCACTATGGTTCATGGAGGTGAGCAAGCCAGCCTGTGATGAGACCTCTTGTCCTTCAGTATGTGTGTTCTAGAATCCACTACCCTGGCTTGGTAACTAGAAATGGTAATGTCACTTTCGTAAACTTTCAATGGCCATGATGGACCGACTCATGATGAGACCTTCCAACTTTTATTTAGAACCTTATGCTTATTTATTTCAAGAACACAGGTGATCCAATCATGGAATTTGATTCATCCTCCATATAAGAGGTTTTATTAGAATATGGGGAAGAAGATTCATAAGAGTTCTTTAAGAACTAGGATAGCGTAAAAAGTCTTGAGATTGTCATGATTGATAAAGACAAATTCAATTTTTAGGATCAATTCCTTAGAAAGATGGTAAGGGAAAGAAGAATGGAAACAATTGTGTTAAGATCTATCTATCAGAACTAGATTTATTTATTTCAAGTCCAAATTTGAAGTGTCCCAGTTTATTTGAAAACCAACAGGTGGTACAATATTTAGAAGAGGTTTTCCTTATGTTGATCAATATTGAAAAGAAAATAACTGAACCAGAAAGACAAATAAACAAAGATAGGGAGAGATTTACTGAAAAGAAAAAAGAAAGGAAACAACACACAAAATCCAAACTAGATCAGATTTTATTGAAAGATTCAAAATTAGAAGCCAAAACGAACTGATCGAAACATCAGAAAGAAAACTTCAATATAAAAATAATTTGACCCAAAACAAAACCAGACCAACATCTCATTGAGAATGAGGATAAAAAAGATGAAATATAAGGTTTAGATTTTTTCATATATATAGGTTCTTTATCTTAATATAGTGATGCATGAGATGTTGATTTGACCAAGCTTATTAGAAAAATCCTTAAATCAAGATGGTTGCAGTCATGTGCAATGGTAGACCATGTTTGTGGAGTATCAGGTTAGGTGGCGCACACCTCCCTTCTCTCCTAAGGGATACACGATCTCCTGGTCTTGGATCTTCAACTCTTGAGTTGGATCGACTCTTTAGGTATTTCAGTAGTTCCCGAATTCTTAACACACATGTCCCTTTTTGTGTTACCCGCAGGGTTGAACTACCCGTGCCTTCACTCTTCGACACTCCTGGAAAAACTCAAATTTGTGAGTATGAACTCTACGCTAGACCTTCCTCTCTGGTGACGATGGGTTATGAATGTGGACCAACTCTTCACAAATTCGGGCATTGGAAATATCACGAGCTCTACTTTCAGCTCTTCCTGAAGCACTCTCCTCTAAATATTCGGATCTCTGCCACGTGTCTCCTTGGATCTTGACAACCCCATAATTTTTTGGGTTTTTCAACTTCGTAAAACTCTCGTTCACCTCACACATAAACCTTCGGGATTTCGACTTCCAGATTTCCTGATTCGCTGCCATGCGTCTCCTCGCGACCAATGATCAAGATTCACCTCGCAAATTTTCTAGTTCATGACCCCGACGATCTCACCTATCAATGTTTCAAAGTGTCCCAAACTTTGATTTCCTAAATACCTCCCGGCTATCCTTCACACAACTCTTCCCAAATATGATGGTTTGGAACGATTCCAATCCCTTCTGGATGAATCTCTGCTTGCAAAAATTGGAGAAATCTCAAAGGAATCCTTCCTCAAACGATTTATCATCGTTCTCCCTTCTGATCTTTTTCTCTCTTGGACTCTTGTCTCTTTAGAACACTCTGCTTGCAAATTTCATACATTCATACACTACTTCTCGGTAGCTCTCAACTCTTTGCTACAATGGCGATGGATCTTGATAACTAGAGTGCCAAAAAAAACCCCTACTAGGCAACAACATAAAACTTTTATACAAGAGGGCTCTTCTAGCTCTTCCCTCCAACGACTCTAAAGCTATCCTATCAAATTAAAAGATATCAAATACTAATATTTATTACAATAAATATTTGTGACAACCAGATCAGATCGAATACATCGAATCTGTATTGCACTTGGCTAATTTAAAAAAAAATGCATTCTTTGATGTCTTCATGAGCTATCCAGCTCTACAACATTTAAATATGTTCTTCAATTACAACTCTTTTCAACATATTTTCATAAGACACATTCTTGAAAATTTAAATGTCTTCAAAATGTGTGTTAGTGCGCCTAGCTGTCCTCCGCTTGTGCTTTCCTGGCGATGCTCCTGCATCATACTCCTCTAGCTAAAAAATTCATGGATCTTGTCCATGAGCTCCTGCACCAAATTTCCATGCTTCTGGATATTCGCTTCATTTACCCAACCAACATCTTCTACTGGTCGTCCTCTCCACTTTACCAAATATTCAAAATACTTTTTCCTTCTAGTCTCCTTACCAATTCGTTGAGCTATGATTTGCTCCATCTGTGGCTTCTCTGCTACATGCATCTATTTCTCCCACTGGATATTCTTTTGATATTTATATCCTCTATATCCATCTCCCCTGTATGGATATAGTTATGCAATTTTAAATATGGGTGATATACCCAGATCTTTTGGCAGCTCTATCTCATAATCATTCTCACCAAATATTCTCAGGATTTTGCACGGTCTTATCTTTTTCAACTTCATCTTATTATATGTTCCCCTTGGGAACATTTCCTTCCTAATATGTGCTAGAACTTGATCTCCAACTTAAAATTCAAGTTTCCTCCTATATTTATCAACTCTTCATTTGTATTCATTGCTTCTCTTCTTCAACTACTCCTTGATTTGATTATGAAGTTCCTGTATTTCTGCAGCAAAGTCTTCAGCTCCAACGCTCCTGAATTCACTCTGCTCCAGATGTATAAACTCCGACACTCCTCTAGGATTCATTCCATACACTATATAAAATGGAATCTTCCCAGTGCTCCTATTCACTGAGTCATTATATGCAAATTCGGCTTGTGCTAGAATCTGATCCCACTGACTATGGTGTTCAGTGACCAAACTCCTCAACAAATCTCCTAAACTTCGATTCACCACTTCGGTCTGTCCATTTGTTTACGGGTGATATGTAGAACTAAAATATAGATATGTCCCCATCTTCTTCCACAACGTTCTCCATAAATGACCAACAAATTTGGTATCCATGTCTGAAACTATACTCCTGGGCAATCCATGGAGTCTCACAACTTCTTTGAAAAACAAGTTAGCAATGTCCATTGCTTCACTAGTCTTCTGGCATGGGATAAAGTGTGCCATATTTGAAAATATTTCGACTACCACAAATATATAATCGCTTCCTCTTTGTGTCCTTGGAAATCCTAACACGAAATCCATGTTTATTGTAACCTAATGCCTCTCTAGAATAGGAAATGGTTGATGCAACCCCATATTCTTCTTATTTCCATTTGCATACTGACAAATATTACACTTGTTCACAAAATCCTTCACCTCTGCTCTCATACCTGGCCAATAATATGAACCATTCAACTGAGAAAATGTTTTGTCATGGCTGAAATGTCCGACTAGACCTCCACTATTTTTTTCTTTCTACAAATTTTCCCTCTTCAAACACTTTGGTATGCACAACTGGCATCCCTTGAATACCAAACCATCCTGAATAAGATATTCAGACCAATGGATTCTATCTCTAAGTACAGGATTTTCACATGCTTCATATGCCTCTCTAAAATATGGATCACTGTGATACATTTCCTTAAGGTGATCAAACCCCAAGGTGTTCACTTGAAATTCCTACAGAGTTAGACATCTCCTGCTCAATGCATCAACAACCTTGTTAGCATTAACAGAAATATGTTTGATGACAAAAGTGAAATTTTTCATAAACTCTATCCACTTGGCATGTCTCTAGTTTAACTTCTCTTGTCTAGTTATGAATTGTAAAGCTTTATTATCACTATATAAAACAAACTCCTTTAGAACTAGATAGTGCCTCCATTTTTTCAAGGCTTGAATTATGGCATAGAACTCTTTGTAATATGTGGATTACTTCCTCTTAGCATCGTTTAAATTCTCACTAAAATACACAACAAGCCTATTATCTTGGCTTAAGACCGCTCTAATTGCAACTCCACTCGCATCACATCTCACCTGAAATGTTTTTCCAAAATCTGGTAAAACTAGAATCGGTTGTTCCGTTATCTTCTCCTTCAATATATTGAATCTCTTCTCAGCCTCTTATGTCCATTTGAAATACTTGTGTCTTTTCTTCACTGTATCCATCATTTGAGCACTAATCCCACTAAAATCTCTAATGAACTTCTGATAGAAACTTGCTAATCCATGGAATCTTCTCACCTCAAATAAAATCCTTGGTGACGACCATTCTCTGATTGCTTTCACCTTTTCAGGATCCATCTTCAATTCATTTGAAGAAATCACAAAACCCAAATAAATGAGTTATGTCTTCATGAAAGAGGACTTTTTCAAATTAATCAACAATATTTCTTGCTGCATCCTCCTCATTACCAACGTCAAGTGCCTCAAGTGATCCTCTTTAGTCTTGATAAAGACCAGTATATCATCCAGATATACAATCACAAACTTACCAATAAAATATTTCAACACTTCATTCATCAATCTCATAAAATTACTTGGGGCTTTTGTTAAGCCAAACAACATAACAAGCCATTCATACAACCCCTCGTTTGTATTGAATGTTGTTTTCCATTCATCACCTTCTCTCATCCTTATCTGGTGATATCCACTTTGAAAAATAGTTCGCTCCACTCAAATAATCCATCAAGTCATCCATCCTTAGCAACAAAAATCTATATGTAATGGTGATATTATTTATGGCCCTTGAGTCTGTACACATTCTCCATCCTCCATCCTTCTTCAGACTCAATACAGTTGATATTTCACATGGACTCAAGATTTTTCTATCCAATCCTTTGTCCAATAGATCCTAAACCTATCTTTTCACCTCCTCATTCTCTTGAGGTGTCAACCTGTATGCTTCTTTGTTCGAAAGGCTTTCTCCTGGTATCAAGTCAATGTGATGGCTGATACTTTTGATAGGTGGTAATGAGCTTGGAAACTTATCGACTATTATGTCATCAAAATTCTCTAACAGTTCCTAAATTTCCTAAGGCAGATCTTCCACAGAAATACTCATAAGGATAATTCTTAGCTTCCTCACTACAACAAATTGCATCTCCTATTCCTTCTTAACTTCACTCAGGAGTTCCTTCCCACTCCTGAGAAGTATGCTCGTGCTAGATTCATCCTTCACTTTCTTCTCTTCAATTGGCAGTAACATGTGTGTCCTACCATTCTTCTCCAAGGTGTAATAATTTCTTCTCCCATCGTTAATGACATTCATGTCATACTTCCATGGTCTTCCCAACAAAACATGACATACATCCATGAGAATCACATCACATAGAATTTCATCTCTATATCCTTCTATGTTAAATTCAACCATGCATTGTTTAGTGATTATTACCTGATGACCTTTCTGCAACCATGAGACTTTATACGGCGTCGGATGTACAGTCGTCTCCATCTCTAAATTCTCCACCATCTATGTGGATACTAAGTTTTTAGTGCTCCCATTGTAAATTATCACCTTGCAGACTCTGTCTTTAGTCTTGCAAGTTGTCCTGAACAAATTGTTCCTCTGTGCTAGATTTTCAATTTATGGCTCTGGATTTAAGAGAAATTTCTTCATCATCAAAGATCTCCCATCTTCTGCGCCTTCTGCCTCTACATCCCACTTCCACACTTCCAAAATGTGAGCTTCACCCCCTTCTTTGTTTCTCTGAGGAAATTTCCAAGACATGTGTCCTACATTCCCACATGCATAACACTTTATCTCACCTCCTCTACCTCTTCCTCTAGGGAAATAGTTTCTACCACCACTTTGCCTTCCTAGAGAACTTCCTCCTCTCTTAGAGTGACTATGTGGCTTCTCTATCTGACCTTTGGGATTTTGTGTCTTGCCATGGGTAACTCCTTTTCCTCTGTTTAAGCTTCTACCTCTGTTCTGTTGACTTTGCCTCCTGGTCAACTTTTCTTTTTCTTTCAGTGAAACCTGGTATGTATCCACTACCGTCTTTACTGACATCATGTTGATCTTGTCCTAGATTTCATATCTAGGGCTATTAATGTACCCAAAAACTTTTTCCTCATCTCTCTCTTTATGTCCATCCCTGATGTTTAGTTTGTAGAACTACTCTATGTACTCCTTCACAATCATCCCTTTTTGCCTCGGGTTCTGAAATTTCCTAAACATATTTATCTGGTAGTCCTTGGGTATGAATTTCTCCTTTATCTTGGCTGCCATTCTATCCCAACTCTTAATATTTTTTTTCCCTTTGATTCTCCTATCAGCCTGTAGTTTATCCCACCACAGTGTTGCATGTCCTTTCAACCTGGTGAAAACATGTTTCACCTTTTTCTCCTCATCGACATCTTCATAGTCAAAATACTTGTCCATTGCTCATATCCAATCAATAAATTCTTCGACATCCAAATTTCCCTCATACATTGGGATATCTATCTTGGATCTAGCTCCCAACTTAACAATTGCTTTCAATAAGCGTTCCTCTGCAACATCCTCTTCTACAACTTCTTCGACTTCCACTTCTTCATTTTCTTCATCACTGATGTCTCCAACATCAAGTGCTCTCCTCTGTGTTTTTTCCATGGCATCCAACCTTGCACACATTTATCTCATCTCCCTTTCCATAGCTCTATTTTCTATGGGTGGCTCTACACGTCCTCTGGGCGGTATTGTGTTGATGTACCTGATACCTCTCGTTGATATCAACCTACTTCTCTATCTCCTTTATCTACATAAGTCAATTCTGTATTCACTCTGATACCATCTATGGCGTAGACCCCCCTTCTCTCCTATGGGCTACGCGACCTCCCGATCTTAGATCTTCAACTCTTGAGTCAGATCGACTCTTGGGTTCTTTTAACAGTTCACGTATTATTAACACACATGTCCCTTTTTGTGTTACCCATAGGGTTGAACTACCCTTGCTTTCACTCTTCGACTCTCCTGGAAACACTCAAATTCACGAGTACTAACTCTATGCTATACCTTCCTCTCTGGTGACCACAGGTTATGACCATGGACCAACTCTTCATGAATTCGGGACCTGGAAATATCACGAGCTCTACTTTTAKCTCTTCTCAAAGCGCTCTCCTCAAAATATTTGGATCTCTGTTGTGTGTATCCTTGGATCCTAACATCCCCACAGTGTTTCGGGTTTTGCGACTTCGCAAAACTCCCATTCACCTCACACACAAACCTYTGGGCTTCCGATTTCCAGATTTCCTGATCCAGTGCCATGCGTCTCCTCCCAGCCAACGGTCAAGATTCACCTCACAACTTCGCGAACCCGACGATCTCACCTATCAATGTTTCGAAGTGTCTCGAACTCCGATTTCCGAAATACCTCTCGGCTATCCTTCACACAACTCTTCCCAGATCTGATGGTCTGGAATGATTCCAATCCCTCCTAGACAAATCTCTTCTTGTAAAAATCAGAGAAATATCAAAGTAATCCTTCCTTAGATGATTTCTCATCATTCTCCCTTCTAAGCTTGTTCTCTCTCAGACTCTTGTCTCTTTAGAACACTCTCTTCGACACTCAGTCAAAACTCAGCCTATGCACACCTTTCAACAAGTCCTCCTCTGAAATCCAACCACTCTGTAGGCAACTTCGCCTACTCCTCTTAATCTTCTTAGTCAAATGGAATCAATCATGCACTCCTTGCAAATAAATTTCTTCAGACTATCTCTCTAGAACTCTCTGAGTCAAAATAAACCCTGTCATGCGCACCTTGCAGATGCTATGCACTCCTTGCAAGCATAAGGTTCACATTATCTCTTCTGAGATTACTTGTCGAAATCGACTCTGTCTACGCACTCCTTGCGGACACTATGCACACTTTCACTCACTCATAGAAAAGAAACAATTGAAACTTATTTAAAACCTCACTGATTCATACATTTATCCAAGTAAATGCATGCATAGATACAAGAACAAGAAATAACAGAGAATTGAAAATAAAATATAAAGTATACCATTCACTCATTCAAATAGATGCATCAACACCACACATTTGGGACAATGCTTCTCTATTATATTCATTCAACTGAAAATTGCATACATTCATACACTAATTCTCGGTAGCTCTAATATCTCTTCTACAATGGAGATGGATCTTGATAACTAGAGTCCCAAAAACACCCCTACTGGGAAACAACATAAAACTTTTGTACAAGAGGGCTCTTCGAGCTATTCCCTCCAATGAATCTAAAGCTATCCTATCAAATTAAAAGCTATCAACTACTAATATTTATTACAATAAATATTTGTGAGAGACATATCAGATCGAATACATTGAATATGTACTGCAATTGGCTACATTAAAAGAAAATTCATTCTCCGATGTCTTCATGAGCTATCCATCTCTAAAACATTTAAAGATGTTCTTTAATTACAATTATTTTCAAAAGATTTGCATGATACACATTATTAAAAATTTAAATGTCTTCAAAATGTGCGCTAGTGTGCTTAGTTGTCCTCCACTTGTGCTTTGCTAGCAATGATCCTGCATCATCAAGGTAGAATTATTATGAATTTACAGTTCAACTTCCCTTATCTCTTTACTCTCCCTTTTAAAATTCTCATGTATCATACTATTTGAAAATATTTCGTGATAATAGTATGTCTTTGGAAAATAAATATTTAATGAAAGCAAAGAGAAAAGGATTAAAGTGGATTCCCTTGATAGTATTCAAATGATGATTCTCCTCGTGCATCTACAAGTTTTCATAACTGCATTATTCAAAAATAAAGGGTGAGAAAGAAAACCAAAAGGGAACCTACTCTTACACCTACCCTAAACTAATGAATAAATTAAACCACTAATAGTAGTGGTATTTATAGTGCAGCCACAAGAGCACCCTCAATCCTACAAGGCATAGAAAATTGAAGGTCGGAATAAGAAGTGGAAATACGTGAAAATTGTTGATTAAGGTTGGTTGTCATTGATGTCAACCCTTGAAGAAATCTCTGTAGCACAAAGGTTTGGGTAATGAACCCAATATTGTTTGATGTAAATATGACTCATTATTTGTTTTTCATGGTTGATAAGAAGTAAATATGGATGAACTCCAAAGTGGTCCCCTTATGGTGAAAGCCCTCACGGGAAGACGCTTTGTGGAGTAAGAGAACCCATGCTTAATTGTGGAATAATGAGATGAAGGAAAGTTAATTTGTCAAGGAAAATATCATATATGGATAGTGCTTGTCATGTCATTTCCAGTGGTATGTGGAACGCCACATAATTCCTCATGATTAGAGAGTTATGGCCATGAGAAGTTGGAGACCCCAAGTTTGGGTAATGGACCCAAGTTTGTTTTATGGGTAATGGTATGAGTTATGATATATTTTCAGATATACTATTATATATGGATAGTACATTTCATGCCATTTCTGGTGGTATGTATAACGTCACATAAATCCTCACGGTTTGAGAGTTATGGCCTTACGAAGTTGGAGGACCCTCATATGTCATCTAGAAGCCCCAAAAGGTCAAAGTAGTCAAAGTGGTTTAAGAGATTTTAA
>ML783786.1:608923-627180 GCA_009831015.1 Picea engelmannii
GGAGTTACACTTTGTGGAAAATAGGGTTTGTGGCCAGTCCTGAAACTAGTCAAAATCAGGTGTTTCGGGTAAAAACGTCATAAATTCTTCATAACAGATCCAAATTCAATGAGAAAAAATGTGTTAGTTAGGGTACATTCTATAGTATTGTGTGTAATAGTTTCACATCAATTCATCAACTATTTTGTGTGGGGAACGCTCTACAAGGTCCCTCTCTAGAATAAGCCAGAATTCAGCAAGGTATGTCATTTTTGCTATAACTCCTTTTCTGAGAGGTTCCAAGTAGTGACACTTGGAGAAATTGCATAAAATACACTGAATAACATTATATATCAATTTCAGATCTTTATACATTACAGGTTCAAATTTATGATTACTTCAAGTTAGGGTTGTTGACTAATCCAAAACTAGGCATGTGAGACTAAAGAAAAGTTTGATGAAAATGCTAGTCTCTTGTTTTTGAAGTTAAGGAAGGTTTGCAGGAATGTGATCATATACACAAAGTCTATTACAGAGCTACAAATCATGTTTGGATGATGAAATTGATGAGGGCTTTTGGTTGTGGTACATGTTGAGTACATGGTTGAGACAAATAGTTTATGAGTTGGTACACATACATGAGGTGTGTAGTTGATGATGTTGGTACATATTGATGAGTCATAGTTGATGAGTAGTTGACACATGATTGGTACATACTTCGTACATGGTTGGATGCACTTGTTTATGGTACAGGTTGATTACAGGTTGGTGCATAGTTGAGGCACTTGTTTATGGTACAGATTGATTACAGGTTGAGGTACAGGTTGATGCATGGTTGATGCATGGTTCAGATTTATTGGTACAGGTTTACAACGATATATCTCACAGTGATAGTGTGACAGTGGTTCCATCATTCTACTTCTACTTCAAGGTGGCAGGACGGGGCAAGGACAGGTGGTTGTAGCTGGAGAACATTGGGGGTTGTAGCCTCCTTCTGGTTGTAGCCAGAGAATTGGGGAGTTAGAGATTCCCTCAGGTTGTAGCCTGAGAAACTAGGGGGTTGGAGCCTCCTTCCAGTTTCAGCTGGAAAACAAAGGAAGTTGGTGCTTCCAATGAATGCAATTTTTCAAGACATATAAGAAAAAGCATTCCTTGGTTTTCTCCTGATTTGGGTTTCCACGTAAAACATTGGTGTACTATGTATATGTGTGATTGTTTATTTCTTACTGCTCATTATTGGATAATAATTCTATGATATAACATTTGAAGAAAAAATATTATAATTATGCTATTACTGATTCACCCCCCCTCTCAGTAATCCAAAAAAAATAAAAATAAAAATGTCATACTTACGTAGTAGATATTCATTTAGAAACACAATAAGCACAACCTTACCATTATTTCGAATATTTATGATATATAAATCATCCATCCAATCTGCAATTCTTTCATGATACAGATCACAAAGGTATGGAAGAATGTAAATGAGATTGGAAAACTTGTCAAAATTATGGGGACCTGGCATAACCATCGACCAATACCAAAGTGCCTCATTCTCCTGACAATTCTTCATTTGTTCATAAATTTATTTGCATGGAGGATATAGAAAAAACACGTCATGCTTAGCTCCTAGATTTTCGATAGAAAACAAAGTAAGCACAACTTTTCTTTTACTCTCAAAATTATTTAGATATGAATCCTCAAGCCAATCTATGATCCAATCATGATATGTGCAATAGAATTCTTTGAAATAATTTATAGAAGAAAAATAATGTACATAATTGTAATGGAAAGAACCTTAGTATGATCTATTTTAGAGATTATATCAAAATAATGAGAACTTATCATAGTTTTAATTTTAAAAAGAAGCATCTCATTCCTTTGATAATTTTCAATGACACGATATACTTCACAATCAATAAGTTGAGATGAACCAACTGGATCAACCAATGTTTTGAAATTAATACCATGATGATAACCAACAACAATGCTTGATTGATTATAATCTTCGATCTCAAATAATTGATTATGATAAAAATAAGATTCTTCCTTAAACATAAATTGAAATAAATCAAAAGAAGATGCAATTTGAAACTTATTTGAATCATTTCTTAATTCCCTTATAGATAAGTGATCAAAATAAGTAATCAGTCCATGGAAATAAATATTCTCTCCTTTATCTTCTATATGAAAATCATTATCGATTTGTACCCGATTATAATTTAATAATACAAAAATATATTCTAAATGATTTGAAACACATGATTGCATAGCATAGTCATCAAATATATTAGGGTACAAAGAAAAATATGTAGAAGAGTTAAGAAGATAAAACACAACTCTTAAAGTGGTAGGCATATATGATTTCAATTGTGGGTTTGTTTCTTTTCCTAGTATAAATTGATCAACCTCCATTGTATGCTCTCCTAAAATATGTGAACATGAATTAGTAAAAATAGGTTCATTTTGAAAGGGTAGACGTGAGATAAAATCACAAGAATTGTGACAATTGGATGATTCAAGAATAAGTGGGGGATTACTAATTTGACTAATGATGTCATCTCCCAATAGTTGATCTTGAACTTGTTCAAATGAACTAGGAGAAGATTTACTAATAACATAATCACAAATATCGAATCCAATTTCTTTCTATTTCTAAAAAGTTGTAGTGTGTTGGATAGTATGACCACAATCTTTATTTAAAGTTTCTTTATCATTAGAAAAAGACATTGAAGCATTATCAGGAGGGACAATTGCATATTTCAAGATATCATGTTTCTCTTGATCTAACAAAATTAAAGAAGTTGGAAAACAATGTTGTGTTTCTACAACTCTTGAGTTTTCAAGATCATGATGAAAGTTTAAACCAACCTCTGAATGAATATTAATGCCTAATTCAGATTGGTTAACAATTAATTGATCTTGCTTGTCTGAAAGAGAAATGAGATATTGAAACCATTCATCAATAAGAGGCATTTCTTTCAAAGGGAATCTAGTATAGAAATGTATGAGCCTAATTGAAAAATCTTCTAATGATTCATCATTTTCTTTCCTAAGACAATTCAATTCCTCGCCTAATTTATCATAATCAAAATTGTTAAAATTAGATAAAAACTCAGTTCCAAACTCAAACCATGAATGAATTGAATTAGTTGGAAAAGATTCAAACCGACATTTAACCCGACCTCAAAAAGTGAGAGAAAATAATCTGCATACAACATTAGGATCAATGATATTGTGTTTTAAACATTTATAATTTTTTTTACAAAGATAATATTTTGCGGATGTGATCCCTTCACCGTCAAATGTAAGTTCTGACAAGAGACAAAGCGTCTTACTGGGAATGTTAAAAGATGGGAGATTAAAAACATGTTCCCATACATGAATTTGGGCGGGAGCCATTGTTCAAATGTGACAATAAAGAATTTGGCTCTAAGTTATCTTGTCATCTAACTATCCCTTAAGCATGTGGATGACATCACTGAAGGATAGACAATGAATCAAAACTAATTATGGGTGAAGAACTAAATGATTGAGACAAATGACTAGAAACATTTAATTCTTTAATTTCACCCTCCTTCTAGCACCATTTTATGATGACCATACTGGGGACACTCAAATAATGGAAGGGAAAGTCCAGTCTGAGGTTGTATAAGTAACCTAAATCGTTTGAAGTAACTCACCCTGATGGGTTTAAAGGCTTCATTGGCCGATGACGAGATCTAATCTAAACTACATAAATTAGAAGAACTAACTATTTATTAACAAATATCTACTATATAAATTAATACTTATTATGCACACATTTAATTATAGAATTTACAATATGTACAGGTACAAGATTTGCAAGAAATCTTGTGAAACAAAAGTTGATACAAATGGAACTAAATCTCAGGAAAAATTAAAATACACTGGAAACTAATCTAGAACATACTACTAATCTAATTTTAATATTGAAACTAAAAGAGAAAAGAAATGAATGTAAATGATAATGTTTTAAATTAAATGAGCAAAGCATTTAAGCTTGAATGTTAATATACATTCACAAGAAACTAAATCAAAACAACAAAAGAAACCCACTAACCTATTACTGGACAATATTTAAAGAGAACTTTTGATTGTGCCTTCCTGTATAAAGTTGCTCCAACAACTTGTCTGTCAAGAGAAATCTATGGCAGAAGGTTGTGAAATACCAAGACCATGAAAATGCCCGAAGAAAGTCACTTCAACTAACAATCAAAATCTCGTTTATGATGCAGAAAAAACAATATCATTTAATATTGTCCTTATGAAAGATACATAAATCAATGATCATGAAAAGAGACAAATTTAATTGACCAATTAATCATAACAAGTATAAAAACATACAAATAAATTTAATATATTTAAATACTTGTATCAAAATAGTTCACTAACATAGAGATCATAATTAATTGGGACAATCAACTATTAAAATCAAAATAAGGATGACATGAACAAAATTATAACAATGATAATGCATGGAAAGAATGGAAAAAAGTCAAATCTTACCATACATTATTAATGTGAGAAGGATATGAATTATACAATCATGGATCTTATATTAAGAAACAACACAGTACCACTTACAAGGAAAAAGCCCCAAGCAATCTGTAATCCAATATCCTTCTTCATAACTTTCACATCAGTCTATTATCCCAAAATTTTCACCATGTTCATGACTTGAATATCCATGAGTATTTAAACAATAGCATGGATCGATCCTCGTATCCAAAATATAGAGTCAGATCCTTCAAAAATATAATAGTCTAAACAATAGATCCTGATCTCTACTTCATAATAGAAGAGTTTTATAATAAAAGGTAAATTTGTTCAACAACTTATCTCAAAGTTTATTTTTATCACAACGAGAGGCTACAACTCAAACTTTTAAAATAACTCTTATGCTAATTAAAACAAAAATGAAATCTGAACAACATTCAATTGTCTTCAAATTGTTGTTGATGAAATCGTCTCCATCGTTTTAAGACTTGAAATAACAAACACAATCCATTCAAATCAAATTATACTCAATAAAGACAGGCTATAGAATCTTTGATTCTGTAGCTAGTCTAAAAAAAACATTATAAAAACAAAACAAATTTAAATCTAAATTTGCATCAAAATAAAAATAAAAAACCAACAAAAAACTAAAAATAATGATTTTAATTACCATAAATTATACATTGGAAATCGAAGATGCATGCAATTCAGATTCAAGAGTAATATTGACATTGGTGGATTTTTTAACAATAATGTGTGGAGAATTATTTGGTTTCTTAATAGATTGAGGAAAACTCTGTTCTATGTCATTCATTAAATTATGGTTTTCCCTCTTTAGTTCTCTATTTTTTCTCTGCATTTGATCTACACACATCTGGAGATAGGGTTCAATCGAGTAGTACCTCTCATCCCATAACTGGCAATTATGACAACTCTCAGACTCTAGCTTTGATTTAAGATGTTTCCAATTATTCTCCAAGGGATTTTTTGTAGTGTCATTACCCCTTAGAGTAGCCTGAATACCTAGAAGCCCTTCAGACTTGCGAAGAAAAGGTGGTAAGTTATCAACAAAATCATATGGGGTTTGGTCCTTTGATCCATATTTTCCATTATCGTTTTCACAAGAGGAATCATTTTCTTCGATGGTTATAGGTTTCATAGGGGTTGCCTTTTGTTTACACATTTTTCTTATCATCCTAGACAATTGAGAACTAGTTTGAACCTCTAAGAAAAAGTGAAATATTACACAAACTTCTTCAGAACCTTTACCTCAACCGAAACATAATTTATGAGAAATTTATCTTTAGAAAATGGGGCATATCTCTGAAATCATTTTATTTTTGAATAAAATGCCCACGTGGACAGTAAACAAGCACATTACTGAGATGGGTTTTCGAAGGTTATTTCAAACTCTTCATCATTTGCTGAGAATCCATGTCACAAAATTATCTATGTCATGCCATTACAGGTAAGAAAACCCCAAGGGTTGTTCGATTATGCCCTTACTACAAGGGCTATGAACTATGTAGCTATCTTAATGGAAAATATAATTTGAAGGGAGAACATACATGCTAAACTTGAGAGACAACTATTACCTCTCTGTGAGAAAACACATAACAAAATAAACCCATTAAAATCATATGAGATCACATTGACATACCTCATCCCAACGGCAGTGACTAAGGATTTGGAGAACCAAGGACGACAGGAAACAATCAACCACTTAAAACTTTGATGATTTGCCAGATGGTTTGCATGAAAGAGGACATAAGGGTTTAGAATTGAATGACCCATGTTTTTGCTATAATTCACCACGAATTACTAACTCCAAATCATGGATAATGACACAATTCTACTAATCATATCGCAACCCTTCGAAGGATTCAGTCAAAGTGAGAGGGAATAATCGAAAGAAATGAAAAAATGTTTGAATAACATGGCTTGAGGAGAGATGGGGGGGGGGATTATTAGAGTTTGAAAGGTATGACCACGGAGAATTCATAGGATAACCTAAGTGAAATAAAATCCTTATCGAGAGCCTAAAGTTTAGATGCATGTTTGGGGACTCTTGCTTAACATAATTTTAATGTGACTCTTGGTGAAATCAAAATAAGAGGGCATAGGATCTTACTTAGAGGTTTTTGAAATGTGATCAAACGTTCCATTAATTACAACCAAATAGAATGATAATATCCTCTTATAAATGAAAGTGGGACATTTGAAAAATAGTCATCAGTGAAAGAAAGACATGTATGACAATACTGTTCAAAGAATTCGCCAAGCAAGATCCACAATAGGAATAATTAATTTCATTCTTCATAATCATGAAATTAAGGATAAATATGAAAACATAACCCATTAAAAATAAACGACACAAAAGAAAGAATACAAAAGAAAACTGTAAAGACAAATGGTTACATAAAACCAAACAAAAACATTTAAGCAACATAATTGCAAAGAGTCTATCACTCTGATGAACACATCATACTAGGCAGTGAGCAATTTTATAGATAATTCTGCATTTCAAGGTAAAATAAGAAGGTGTTAGTTGGGGGAGCCAACAATTCCTTGATTCATATTTTTAAATGTTGTATTGTTTTTTGCATGATGTATCCGCATACATAGTTATAGAAAAGAAACAAGAAAACTACCCAATCTAGCAGGAAAACTACCCGATTTCAATATTGGTAGTGATAATGTTGAACTTGACAACCATGTGCAGCACAATCATAGTGGTGTTGAAATTGAGGTGAGTGCTAAATATTAGAATCTAGTTGTTGTTTTATCATTTTTCATATCTCAATTTAATGTGTATTTCTTTTTGTTTTTGCAGAAATGTGTTGATCATAAACTCCAAAAAGGTGATAAAGTAAAGGTATTGGATCTGTATGATAGTTCTCCTGTGGGCATTGGAAAAATTCACTCATTATATATTATACTTGGAGTTAAATTGAGCGGATCATGAGATGAAAATGTAAATATTATAAAGGTCACAAGAAACATACCCCTTCTCTATGATGACAAAATAGAAGGATTTGTCCATCTAAAAGAGATGGAAGGAAGCTTCACACGGTGGCCACTATGATATTTGCAAAAAATGACATAGTTGGTTTTTATAATAGTTGTTAGAAAACTTGGCTCACTGCTTTATGCAGTTTGAATGTATGTTTAACAATCTTTTATTATGTGGTGTATTTGCAGACTTGGAAACTCTCAGTGACAATATATATATATATATATATATCTTACATTACTTTATTTTTTATGATGGAATTGAATCAATATTTTACCTTTTATTTTATGTTTTAATTTAAGTTTAATATAATATGTTTATTTCTGCATTACACAATTTATGTTATTCAATAAATTATTCATATCATATAAATGGACATTTACTACTAAACTATAAATCATTGAATACAAATGACTAAATAAATCACTAAATGACAACAATTAATAATTACAATGACTAATATATTACTAAATGATAACAATTAATAATTACAATGACTAAATTTACTACCAATTGACGAAAATCATTGAATACAAATGACTAAATTTATTACTTGTTGACAACAATAAATGACTACCATGACTAAATAAATGACCAGCTAATGTAAACAAATGAGTAAAACAATGACTAAATATACTACTAGTTGATGGAAAATGATAATTAAAATGACTAAATATATGACTAATAGACAAAAATCAGTGAAACAAATGACTAAATATATGACGAATGGATGGAAATCAATGACACAAATGATGAAATATATTATTAATGGATGGAAATCAATGACACAAATGACTAAATATATTACTAATGGATAGAAATTAGTGACACACATGACTAAATACATGACCCGTTGACAGCGTAGATGACTAAATAAATGACCAATTGACAACACATATAACTAAATAAATGATCAGTTTTCAACAATACATGACTAAATAAATGCATAAATTTATGACCAAAGTGACCAACCAAAACAACCAATAAATGACTAAAATGTTTTAGTCATTCATTTGGTGGTGTTATATATGACCGACAATAAATGACTATTAGTCATGTGACTAAACTTAGTCATTTATATGCAATTTTTAGTCATTTTTTAGTCATAAATTTCTCTTTTTCTACTAGTGTATCCATAAAAAATACTAGGTGGAGTAAAGATGATGTATTATGGGCCAAGAAGATGGAAGAAGTCAATTATTGGAAAAGAAGAGCAGAGGAAAATAGAGCCAAAGAAGCCATGAAAGTAGATGCAATTTTTAGTCATTTTTTAGTCATAAATTTCTCTTTTTCTACTAGTGTATCCATAAAAAAATACTAGGTGGAGTAAAGATGATGTATTATGGGCCAAGAAGATGGAAGAAGTCAATTATTGGAGCAGAAGAGAAGAGGAAAATAGAGCCAAAGAAGCCATGAAAGTAGATACATCACCACATGCTAGCAGATTGAAAGGAGAACAAATATAGTCTGCAACCATTAGGAGCAAGGAAATTTTCTACAGTTGCAAAGAGCCTTGGGACCTAGATCACATATGCAGGGGTAAAGGGAGAGTGCAATACATTGAGGTGCATTATCATAGTGACGAGGAACATGTACAAGAGGAGGTAGCTTTAGATGCTTCATTCAAGTAGTCTTATGAGACCAGTGACACCCACACATATGTTGGGCAGAGTGATGACCAGGATGCTTGTGAGGGTTCAAATGTGTTAGCACCTAGGCATGATGAGATTCAGAGGTTGGATGACCTACCTTTGGATGTTGGTATTGTATCATGCATGGGGGATAATGTTCCTCCTATGGAGTTGAGTGTGGCATATTCCTTACCTTTTTGGACACTTATGATAGACATGACACAGGAGGATATTAGTGGCATTCTAGATGTGGTAGAGGAGCCTTGTGTAGTTTTTGAACACAAGGGACATATGGATCTATAGGCCCAGGAGAAGAGGCATGACTTGGAAATAGATGAATATATGCATGCCTATCAGTATGGGGAGAGTGAGTCACCTCTTTGGGATATTCCATTGATAGATCAGGTTGGGGAGACTGACAACTTGATGGGACACTTACTTCGGGGATCGGTCTACAATGACGAGGATGCTTTCCTTGTTGGTTGGGATGACTATATCACATGTATGGACACATCCGTATGGGATCTGGGTGCAGATGATATTAGTAGGGTGAGTGCAGAGGAAGATACAATTGCATATATAGGATACAAGGTAGTTCATATTGAGGCATCATTATATGATGATGCACAATGGAATATAAGAGGATTCAATAGCACAATAGACAATGGACAATACAATGCCTTATCTCTTGAGGAGTGTGTTGATGGGGATTCCACTGTTGACATTAGTAGTGGGATTCATGAGGTAGCACCTCAACAGGATAATGATCAAGAGTCACAACATTTGGCAGGACAACTGAGGTTCAGAGAGGACATGATCATGAAAAAAATTAGACACATTGATGAGTCACACGCATTGGTGGCAAAGTATTGTTGGAGGGCCTTGATGGAAAATGATAGTTCGTATGGGGAGCTTTCCCTTGATGACTTCTAGACATGCAGGGAGATAGTAACTGTGATGACGACAAACTACTAGTAGTTACTTTTGGATAAAGATTACCTTTTGGAGGTTGGCGAGATCTACCATAGGGCATTGTGGGAGAAGGAGACATAGGTTGACTGACTCACTCATGAGTTGGTAAGAAAACAATGATTCTTGGAAGGCGCACATACAACCCTTCAAGAATCAGAGTTCAAATTAGAGGAGCTCCTTGAGGAGGCTAGTCAGGGATCCACCACATCTATCTCAATAGAGATTCAATTATATACTTCAACTACATCTCTAGAGGATGTTGGTGGTTTGGTAGAGGAGTGCCAGATGATGGAGGAATGTGAGGAGTACCTAGGATCACTAATGATTAGGGAGAGATGTGATTCAGAGATGCAAGAGGATGTTCAAGTGTCACAGGGACCACCATCCATGAGGGATTTTGAGATAGTTGGTCATACAGATACACATGGGGATTCCAGAGCCATGGACAGTTATGAGGACACATCCATTTGGGTTCCAATATTGGGTGACATCCATGTAGAGGTTGACCCAATAGTACACCCAGGATATATGACGATGCAGGAGGATACATGATCTTGCATGAGTATATAGGGGCATACAATGATGAGAGGTAGTTCATAGGGGCATGTAGAAGTGTATAGTGGGATCCAGGGGGATGCATTGGAGTGCAGGGAGGAGACATAATTAGTGGAGCATGGATATTCCTCTCCTTTGCAGCAGTACATGGATCTAGGAAATTTCCTTCTCAATAGAAACAATCAAATGAGTGATGGTGGAGGGAGTGGGATTGACCATCATTTTTTGGAGTTACCTATTGTTGTACCCATTGGTTTGAGACTAGTGAGGAGTACATGCCATTATTCACCATGGATGTCGATGGATGATTTTTTGGTCAAGTCCTTGGGATTGACCAATGCATATGACACTCCCCAGTCCTACATACAATTGCAATTAGCAATGTTAGCCTTCCCTGATACTTTCATTATATACAAAATCATATGGGAAGATGTGCAGTTGCATGGGACATGGAGAGTGGTTAGCCAGGGATCTCTTGACAAGGGATACTTCATTATATGTAGCAGGATATGGGGGGTTCTCCCGAGACAGGTAGATGAGGCCTTGGGCATGATGGAGAGAATCCTCAGCCGTGGAAAAGAGGATATTCCATAGGTGGATATAGGTTTCGAGTATTAGTAGGATGAGGACAGGAAGCAGAGTAGGACAGATGCTTCTGATGAGGACTATGAGGTCAGTTGGTAGGATGTATGGTCGTAGTAGGAAACATCAAATATCCTGAGGACCATACATGATGTACATATGGTTGTACAACTTGTCCATTTCAGGACTCGTCAGCAGATTAGAGAGAGACTCTCTTGAGAGGATATTGAGGATGATGTCAGGAGGCACATGGGGGCATGCTCAGTATGTCAGCATCATGATTTAGGGCATGATTCCTTAGCCACCCCCATTTCAGGGTAGATGTGGGAGAGTATGCTAGCATCTCTCAACCCTGGTGTATTAGAGTTATATAGTAGGGATAACATCATATAGATATTTCCAGAGCATGGGAAACCACAGGTAAGTGTGGGTTGACAGGGAGCTCGAGTTTAGTGATCATGGACCAAACAACATAGCCATCAGTACACTTCAGCTGGAGGTTTATAGTTCGGTAAGAATTGAGATACTTGGTATGTTACCCTCATAGTTATGTGATGCAAGGTTTGGTTCTCTTCTGGAGCACATGGGAGTTTCAGGGACTCACATGATTTGTTCCTTCCCTTGTTGGGGGAAATTGAGAGCAGATTGAGATGTGAATTCTAGGAAAAACGATGGATATCCTTGGTTGAGAATCAGGTATATCAGTAGATCATATTCTTGATTAGCAGGGGATTTGGATTCTATTGGAGGTGGTAGTTGGGAGATTGGTTTAGGTCAGAGAATCCTTGATGGATGGATATAGTATTTACTTGTTCCATTGATTGGGGGTCTTCAGGAGACTTATGGTGTTGATGTTTTATAGGAATATACTTTACATGGAACTACAGTTCACATATTGATTTGGGATCCAGGGATTGGAGTGCTTGGTAGTCCAGATTTTGATGGAGTTGAGATCTGAGTGGAGCAATTTCTTGAGGAGTTGATCGAGGATGTACTACACATGATCATTCTACTCATCAGGAACATTTAGGTGGCATGCATGGTGAGAACTTGGAGGGACCATGTTTTGAGGGGAGAGTACTACATGTCACACATGTGGATATGGGACCCTAGGATCATACATATATTGATTTAATTATTGCTTGAGGACAAGCAATATTCAAGTAGGGAGGACTGTAATGTCCCCATGTTTGGATTTACTTATATTACAGATTGGGATGCCTATCAGAGTAACCAGTTGAGGGTGATAGTGAGATCAAGAGGTACTCAGGTTTTTTATTGGGCATGACTCACCTCATGGTTTTTATTGGGCATGAATCACCTTATTCATCATATCTCATCATCAGGATCCATTCCACATAGCTTGTCTTTGGTTTCATTTCATTTCGATGATTTCCGTAATTTTGAGTTATTATTGAGCATATTTTAATTAAATTCACTAAGGATGTAATTTTGGGCATAATATGTAAAGAAACACCTTAATGTAATAGCTCATAAGAATTGAGAGGAGAGAGGAGAGACATACGGGATAATATGATGAAAAGTGAATTTCAGTGGTCAGAGAAGTCATAAGAACAAATTAATCACTTTTTACATGAAAAAAGGTGAATTAATTAATAAAGTGATTTTATGAAGGAATATTAAAAGTAAAGTAAAAGTCGCTTGGAGAGAAAAGGTGAATAGGGTATAAAAGTGAGATAGGGGCTTCTATTCTCTCATTATGTTGTTTGATATTTTGATGTCTTCCTTATTATCTAGAGAACCCATGGTACTTGGGGGTTTTGAGGGTTTTGACTAAATAAACCCTAGAGATCAACAAGGGAGTGAAAGATTCTCATGTTCTTGATCTAATCTTGGACAAGGAGGTGCACTAGTGAGATTTTTCTGCAAGAAAGGGTGCATTGTCTTGAGGAGAAGAGGTTTGATTGGGCTCCTTTGACAGAGATATGAGAGAGATATCCTTACATAGAATTTGTGCACATCGGGGGGAAATTTCCTTTGCATTTTCCAAGAGATTCAAACCCATATTTAATTCATTTCGAGAGATGGGAGAATTTCCCGTTGAGGAGTGCACTAGGGGTTTAAGAGACTCTACTTTGGGAGAATTTTGGTCTCTATAGTTGGGGAAACTCATCATATCTTCCAACCTACTCATTCTACACAGTTTGGCATCATTTTGCAGAGGGTTTGAGGCCATTTATGAAGAGGACGGATTTGCTTGGGTTCCTACATCCACAAAGGACACACTTTGCTAGAGAGGACAACACATACAACAAGGGTACGAGTTGGTTCTTGGAGATATTTTTTATTTGTCTTGGAGGGATATTGGAAGTTCATATATTCATATTTCTATTGTATTTCAGAGGCATTTCCAACCACTCTCATCATTCTACTATATGTATTCCATATCTGCTCTATTATGGTATGGAGGTTAGCTATATTTCATAAATAAATTCAGATCTAAGTTTGTGGTCATTTATGTGCACGGATGATATTAAGGATGGAAATTTATTTTAAAATGTAGAAACCTTGGCGAATCTTACTAATCCTTCATATTCCACGTATAAAATGTTTGGCGATATTTTTGTAAAAATATTCAAATTTCTAAGGATTTTGTATAGTTTGTATAAAATTTTGGCGATTTTTAAGGTAAAATAATTTGTATCCTATAGAATTTGGGCGAATCATTTTTAGAAAAGCCAATCTTGTTTTGGGAAAAACCATGGAAAATTATCCCATGAGCGAAATTTAGCCCCTAAAATCATCCTTGTTTATGTGTTTTTCCTACTTGTATGATTGTTGTTACTTGTCATTTCCTTCATGAGAACAACTATTGCTACAGAACAAATAACAAGAGAACACCAACACACCAAAGAAAACAAGTCAACAAACTGTTTGACAAAATACCACAACCAAAAAACACTCAAACTCCAAATGTTCCAAGAAAAACCACTTGGGAACACTACATTTTTATAGACCAGGTTGGAAACTATACTAATAATTGATTAAGCCACATGCATGAGTTGTATTTAGATGGAATAGAGGTGGGCATGAGTGGGTACAGTGAGAGGGAAAAAGGGGGAGGAGGTGAGATAAGGTGAAGGGTAAATGGGTAGGGGAGAGAGGGGGAGAGAGGGGGAAGAAATAGAGACAAGGAAGAAAATAGAAAAAAAAAGCATAAGAGTATGCATGTGTTCCAAGAACGCGTGTGCATTCCTAGAGCATGTGCGCGTAGACGTTAGTTCTATTTCAATTTTTTTGGGGGCGGAAATGACAACTCTAGAATATGTGTATGTTGAGTTAGTTGTCTTGGATTTCGGTTCAGAATGAAAAACCTAGTGTTTTGGTCTGCAAATACGTAAAACCTTTTTTCTTATGAATACCTCTCTATATATCTATTTTTGATGTTATTTTACTATAGTCTACACAAATCCGTTGTTGATGAAACCACAGACACATATAGAGTCAACTATGCAAATTCTCTCTCTCTCTCTCTGTATATATATATAATTAATAGTGTTTACTATTTTTTATCTTTTTTTTTTCTTGACATATATCAAAATCCTAAAATACATACCTCTTTTATTTCTGCAATAACTTTTTATCATCTTAACCATTTTTAAAAAGTTGTACACCGCACTAGAAGAGACCAAGATCTACAATATAAAAAAAATAATAAAATGTTTGATAATGTTAAGATCCTCATAACTTGCACTGACGAAAGGTGTTGTAATTTTAGGGATATATTGATTTTCATAATTAAAAAAATAAAATTAATATTATAAATTTTGAATTTAAATACATAGCACTAGAACAATGTGTCTACAATTATACAATTTTTTTAAGGAAATCCCATCGTTAAGGTACTCAACACCTACACTAACAAAGACATATACCTTATATTTTGCTTGAAAAATAACATACCACTGTTAGAAAAACTCAAATTTCACATAGTTATTCACAATTTCTATAAATAAAAATTATATATTCAAAATCTATTTCAATTTCCTACATTTAATCTTTTACACCATATTTAAATTCATTGTAAAAGTACCTTGAATAATCCCTCCAAGTTAACATATTGTTTTTTTTCCATGTTTTCATTGCCACTAATGCATCATGAGAGACCATCATTAGCTTGCACACAACTCAAAGTTAGTTAAGAAAGTGTTTTTAATTTCTAGTATTCATTTGAAATGCTTAAATGGGTTGGAGAAAGGTGTCTTAACTAATTTATGTGTAGGTATCAAAGATAATCTAGTGCTGGACAAATTGCTTGAATAGCCAAATATCAAGATCAAGACTTGGAAAGCTTTGATCAAGTAATTTTATTCTTTTAGTCTTTTCATTTAATTATTAATACCATTTTTTTGGGGGGGAAACATATTGAGCCTATTCTCTATTTGTAGATGACACTCGAACCCTCTCATTGGGGATTAATATTTAGCACAAGTAAAAATCCCTCTAAAGTTAGCTACAATTCATATGGTATTTTTATCTACTAATCAACATGATGATATTGTTGCACCAGATTCTTTTTGTAGGGGTTTTCAAATATTTCTCCTAAGTTGGTTATCACTTAGCTCATTATTCTTTTTGGGTTGTTTGTTTAAGGTGGGAAACAATAGTGTGAGGTCTAATTCCCTCCAATGGGTGGGAAAATTATGGAGAATAAAAGGAATTTTGGGCGTATTTAATTTCCTTTGGATTCCCTTTGGTTGGTAGAATCATTACAAGTGGTGCTATTGTTGTGGGTCTAGCATTAAGTTTCTACTTATGATTGGGGAGTACTAGATGGATTCCATTCAATACGTCGAGAGTTTTTGTGGGTAGATTCTAGTGAGAAAAGGAGTCCATTCAATATATCAAGAATTTTCATCACAATACTCTAGTGAGTAGATTTGAGTACATAGTTTTTGTGACAGAAATACAATGCTAATAAGAGTCCACTCGATTCAAATTCTAATGCGCACCTTCATATTTGACATAATGATGACAAAATATGACACAAACTAGAATTCTAGGTGATGCAACAAGTGGCAAACCATTACATGTATCATATTTACCAACATAAGGTTACACAAAAGTGATGTTCAATGCATGATAAGAAACAACATAGGTAAGAAAACGAGCCTCTTAAAATAGCATATGCAATGCACATTTGTAGTGCTAGATCCCTATATTGTAGTATTGATGTAAGTTCATATTAAAATATTTAATGAGTAAATGATTTAATTTTATGAGTAATATGTTGAATAAGTCCAAACATTCTACGATTTGGAGTTTTCCTGGCAATATCACTAGAAACTGGTTATAGCAGAATTGCTGGAATTGCAATTTTTCATTGTTGGTTTTGCATTTTTTTATTGCAAAAATGGATTCTATGCCCTTAAAAACCCTACTTGCACCCAAATTGTGCAATCTCAACAATTGAAATATGTGATTCTAGCAATTCATAGCCGAATTTTAAGAAAAAATGGTTGAAAAAATGGTTGAAAAAAGATAGCTAGAAAAAGTCCAAATCGTAGCATGTTTAGGCTTCACTTAATATGTAAGCTCATATTAACATATTTATTTAGTGAGAAAATGATGAGAATTGATATTTTTATTTTTGAAATACAACATTTATATTATGGAAATTTAATATTCACATTATTAGAGTATCAAATCTAACTTTAATAAAATATTTTATTACTTTCTCATTTTATAATATACATTAATTTTGATTACTTTCTTTCTTTATTAGTCCTTGTGGTCTACGACATGGACTATTAGTAATTGACTGGCCCTTTTTTGGTGAATTTGCACGTACCTCTATGAATTTATTTTCTCCATAACCTAAAGTTTTAGCTCATTGTTTCCAGAAACACTTTTTCCTCGCATATGAAATTTTGACAACACATTTTTTTCACCAATTAAATGATTTGATGTCTTATTTGGCCTCATATCGAGGCCATTTTAATTTTTTGTTAGGTCTACCTTGAATATTTTGTATATAATCTCTAGAGATGAACTAATGCTATCTATTGATATAGCATTAGTTATTTAACATAAAATGTTAGGATGACACGTCTTAAGTTTTTCGAACCATCTTAGAGTACACTGAATACACTAAGTTTAAGGTTCCACCATATTAATCGACAAAGTGTCTTCATGTTGCATGCTCAATGAGTGACACGAAAGAAGTCTCCTTTTGACATGAGCCCTGCTCTTCTTCCACCTGCCACAGATTCATTGAGAATTATTAAATCTAAAGAAAATCCACCACTCAAGCTATCGATCGAGAAAGAATTACCATCACTCAAGTAATAGATATCTATCCCTCACCTACCTGCATGCAGTGTGAAACTCCCTCGCCAACCAAGATGTTGTGTGAAACATCAATCGGTCTTACCAGCCATAATATGAAAGATTTCATTGTCACTTGTTACAGAGAAATCCCCCTGTGGACAAGTGGATTCTCTCTTGGGCTCTATAATCCTAAGACCAAGACAGAAAGGGTGCTAACGTTGGTCACTGACATCCTTTTAAATATAGCTAAACTAATGTATAGAGAAGAGGAATAAAGGAGTACCTTTTTAATGATGTTCGTCCTCGCACAGTCTGAGTTGAGATTTGATCCCCAAGCTCTTCGATAAGTTCTGGAAAACAAATAAAGACAAAACAAGCTTCTTATTCTACTAAGATTATCTTGAAACCAGATCTATCTAATAGAGACAAGTTCATGTAGAATAAACACAACCTTGAAAGAAACGGGCCAAGCACATTTGTATATTAATGAGAACAATAGATAATACTTACAAACCTTTGATGAAGGTGCAACAACCTCTCCCATCTCTCCTTGTCCAACCCTTTTCTCAGGTAATCCACACACAAATTGATTATGCTTCAATGATATCTCCCTTATGAGATCATAAGTTTGATGCCTCTAAACTCCCATGTGCTTTTCACCATGAGGAGGCCTCCTTATATAAGCTTGGAGAGACCCAACCACCTTAGAGATT
>ML783786.1:629991-643899 GCA_009831015.1 Picea engelmannii
TCTGATTAATAGAAATCGTGTATTACTGTATATCTGTGTTTATGGTTGCATCTCTAATACATTTCTGTTATATTATTGAATATCTGCAATATCTCTGTGCATTTATTTATTATATCTCCGCTCTCATTTCGTGCCGAAAATAATCCGGATCACCCCCAAATAAGGATATGGAGTGATGGAACTCCCTGACAGTGGGTAGGGGAGCGCTACCCAAAATTCCTTCAAAAAATCCTAGCGCTCCCCCAGAAGGGTGTACGGGGTGCTACAACACTCCCCCAAAGGAGGGTAGGGAAAGTTGGCACTCCCTAACAGTGGGTAGGGGAGTGCTGCCCTCCAAAACTCATTTTTAAGTAGTTTTATTCATGGAAAGTTCTTTGTACTCTTCATCAAATGATTTCTCTTCCTTAAACCAGTCTTTGAAGGTGTCTTAAGTGTCCCTGTAATGTCGTTAGAGACACAACATAGGTGAGATGGTATTATAATGTTTGCAACACTTGTGACACATGCAACCAAAATGTGACACTTGCGACACTTTTAATGACGACACTTGCGACACTATTGAAGTGATTAATTTTGATGTGTAACAGATTTCCCCCCAAAGTGCGAAGTTAGAAGACGAAAATTGATGACTGAAGTACTTTGTAGACTTTTTAGAGCAAGGGTATGGACTCAGAGAAACAGGAAGAAGCTGCACACAACCATCAAAAAAATATTATGATATGTTTCAAATCCAAGGAAGACATACCTATGCTTGGGTGATAAAGACTTGCAAGGTATGGCCGCCATAAAATACACTATGGATCCATAATTGTATTGAAAAAAAGGCATAGCCACTGAAGACACATTGTGGATCTATACTCTCTTGACCTGAATTGATCGTAGCCACGAAGAATACACAATGGATCTATGAGACGACAAGACATTGCCATGACTAATACAAAGTGGATCTATGTGACAGTATATGTGTCAATGTTCAAAAGAAACTCTGTCGCAACCTGGGTAAAGCACGTATTAGAATGATCACTCAACCCAGGGTCTTCTTATCGTTTTCGATGTAGTATGAATATAACCATGTGAATAGATGTCCTAATGTCAAACATGGTAGAAACCACTTGATTACCAGTCAATGAGGTAAATCGTTAACAAGTGCGAGGGAAATCACCATTGGTGTCAATGCTTCCCAAGGTACTCTAGTACATTCCAACGAATGTGAATGGATGAGTTGAAGTCGAACATCCGTGGAATCATCCGATCAGAGGTCAATGATGTAAACCCACTGTCGGAAGTGAGTAGGCCTACCATTGGGGCATGCAGGTCCCAAGGTACTAACTAGTTTCTAAGTCTAATTTTTAGATAATGTGCTGAAGTCGACAGGAACAGACTCGTCGAAGGAACTCGTCGAAGGAGGGCCTTGATGTATCCCCCATCAATGACATGAAACTAACACAGAGATGTAAATTGGTAGATCAAATGAACATGAACTGACACGGGAATTGAAATTTGTGATGGTTGACTCTTGAGGTAGATACTGACCTTGAACACTGAGGCACAACAACAAAAACATGACACGGACCAAAACATGATGATGCAATGGATATTGTGAATTTCATCGGGTGACCCAAAGGAGTAAAGAAACTCAGAGGATTAGTTCAGTGCAGAGGTTCAACAGATTAAAATGTATGCAAAGACAAAGTGTCGTGTTCAAGGGCGACCGTAAGAGTGATTGGTGATGTTTTCAAAAAATGCTTGGCTTGCTTCCTTCAATTTTTTCCCCCATCCAGATAGACAAGTACCTATTTTTAATTTAACGAGCTAGAGGAGGGTAACACATGATCGATATAACTCACCTTCGGTAAGTCCCACTTCCTTTATTTAACGAATTGGAAGAAGTAAGTGTTCGGTCTCGTATGGGCCCTTCAATTTCATAATTGTTTAATGAGTCCAGAGAAGGTAAAATCGGTGGTTTTTCATATTTAGAGAGTCTGAAAATGACTTAAAGATGATTCCAGTGTTTTCCTTTTTCATAATGTTAGTCTCGCAAGGCCGAAAAAGAGATAAATTATCACTCGAAAGACGCCCTTTCAAACCTTTTAATGAGTGGGAAAGGAAGCAAGATCACTCGACAATATTTTCACGTTTAGAGAGTCTGAAAAGAGATTAAAGATGACTCCAATGGGTTCCTTTTTCGCGTATACATGCGAGTCCGAAAAAGAGATAAAATTTTACTCAGTGCGTTCTCATGTTTTTCCGAGCATGAGAACAAACTAAGACTCTGCCTCTCTCTTGAAATCTAGTGGCTTAACTCCAGAATGATCATCAAAGGCTAGAGACATGCCCCCCCAAGCCTCAATTCATTCACCGACTTTGAGGTTGTTACCAATTTTTGTACTAGATGGAGAAAAAGGATACAGGTGGATGAAAAGAAGGTTCATATATGAGACCTAACGAAAGACTCGACTCAAAATCTATGAGATTTGGCAAAAGACTCGACCTGACAGGAGAGGTGACTGTTTCATTTTTTAACGAGCTTGACACAAGAAAAGAACTATGCTCAAGGCTCTAGGTTGAATCCCCAGATTTATGTTTCAATTTTTAGTGAGCTTGTTACAGAGAGGAAAAAATATGCTCATAGCGTTTGTTTCATTTTTTAAATTCACTTGCCACAAGAAAAGAACTATGCTCAAGGCTCTGGGTTGAATCCCCAGATTTCTGTTTCATTTTTTAACGAGCTTGTTATAGAGAGGAAAAAATATGCTCATAGTGTCTGTTTCATTTTTTAAATGAGCCTGCCACATAGAAAAGAAACTATGCTCATGACCTCTGTTTCATTTTTTAACGAGCTTGATATAGAGAAGCGAAACTATGCTTGTGAACTCTTTTTTATCATGGCGTCCAAGAGGATAACGCTCTGGAAGGACACCATGTCAAGGGACAGAACTCGATCATGGTTTCCAAGAGATCTTCACTAGATGGAAGAAGAATGGTCTGGAAGGAACACATGTCGAGGGCCACGACGGGGGTAAGGAGATCAAGTTCCAAAATCCCTACCAAAGAGATCACCATGTCAACTACCAGATCTAAGTCATTGGAAGTCAAAGTCATGGGAGACAATGGCACATAATTGACCTGTGGCAGGGGCGATACTGACTACATATAAGACCCATTTAGGGAGGTCATTGGGTTGATGGTCAAGTTAGGGACAACGAATGAAAGTTGATCAATAGTCACCATTCTTCCATCATGAGGGAAAGATATCACACAAAGGAGAGTGGACACAATAGCTTTCATGGCATAGACATAATCTCGCCCAAGGAGTAAATTGTAATCCAAGGGGTCCTAGACTACCATAACATCAATAAAGACATTTTTCCCTCCCAAAGTTATGGGAAACTGAGGAAGGATCCCTAAAGGGTGACTGGTTCTTCTGTAAAAAGTGAATAGAGTCTGGGTAACTGGCATAAGCTGAGGATAACCCAAATCTTGCCAAGCAATAGAGGATAAAATACTAATGGACGAACCCTCATCTATCAATGCATGAGAAACGTCCCGACCACAAACCTGTACTCTAATATTGAAGGGAATGTGAGAGGGAAGATGAGGTCCAGTTAGCACACCCCAATAAAAAAGGATGGCCTCATTACTTGGAGGGGTTTCGCAGGAGAAGGTGGAATGCCCCATGAAATGGTAGATTCGTTGCCAATGAGAAAAATGTGGGCAGAAATGGGTTTACTCTCTAGCGGAAGAGTAGGATCGATTGATAATGACATCAAACCAATCACATGGGTTTCATTCTCCAAGGGGAGAATGGGGTTGATAGGTGGAAACAGATCGACCTCTTGGGTTGCACTCTCTAAAGGGAGAGCAGGATCGACCGAATATGGGATCAGATCAACCACTTTGTCAACTGGTTCAACTAAGGACGTGACCATATTGATGACATGATCAACCAGACTGGCCGATGAAGGGACCGGAGAAACCAATTTGGCACTTGTCAGAGGAGTAGTGGGACTGACCACGTTGGCACTCTTCAGATGAAGGGTGGGACTGACCAATGATGAGACTAGATCAGTCACTTGGGTTTCACTTTTTAGATGAAAAGTGGGGTTGATCGATGAGGGAACTGGATCAACTACTTTGGTAAGTGGATCAACCCAGTATGAAACTAGATTGACCATCTGATCAACCGGATTGATCGGCGATGCAACCAGATTGACCATTTTATCAACTAACGATGGGTTGGGGGAAATATTATGATAACCAGTTGGGAGTTGAAGCTTTTCCAAAAGAGAAGAAGCCTCCTCTATACGAGGACAAAGGTGAGAATAATGATCACCTTTGCATAACATACAAGGAAATTTGGCAGTTGTCTTCTTCTTACCAACCTTAACGTCACTAGTTGACGGGGCGTCACCAGCATGTCTATCAGAGGCTGATGATGTGGAGGACCAAATTTCTAAGACCTTGGGAAGACCAGGGAAATCCCTCAGAAAGTGGTCACCCTTACAAAGACTGCAAGGGAATTTTCATTTCAAATTCTTCATTTTAATATTGTCAATCTCATAAATACTCCCAGTATGATCAATAGTAGCTGGTTTCTTTGATCCAACATCTGATGTAGTTGGAGGCTTGGTCCATTTCTGGTTATTCTTCTTCTCTTTATGTTTCTTCTTCTTCTTATCAACCTGGCTACTCGCTTTAGAGATTTCACTAGGTGAAGAAGGAGAAATGGAAGGAGACCTGACAGGCGAGGAAGGAGAAAGGTCGACATGAGGTTGATGTGTGGGTGGTCTGGTTACATTTGAAGCACCTGCATTCGAGATCGCCGGAGTGGAAAAAATCCATACCGGTAACCCAATTGTGAGACCTGGAAGGCTCAAAGTAGCGATGTAACGAGGAACAACATTTTTGTAAGAAGGAAAAGTAAAGGTTTCCCCTAGAAAAGGGGTTCCTTCATTGGTCATTCGAGGAACTGACACCATAAAAAATAAAGATCCAACCTAGATTCTGTTAGGGAGAAGAAACAACACACGCTAAAAATCTAGTAAGCAAGCAAGCAAACATAACCTTCTCACAATGAGCACACTAGTTGGTGATGAAATCCAATGTCGTGAGAACAAAGTAAGAAGGGGATAGGATAGAGCGGGTGGAAAAGTTACATTGATGACCTGCTTAACAGACTTACACCTTGGTGCAAGCTCCCACACATAAACGTGGGTATACCCTCCAAGGAGACCGAGTGATTTTGGCCAACGTCAATTCCAGGTAGCATGAATACTTACCCCTCCACAGTCACCTTGTGTAAAGACCCTAAAGATATAGGCCACATAAGGTTACCAACTACAACAGTGATGCCTGGGGAAACAATCAGCAGTCCGATCCACGTGCAAGGGTAAGGTATCTGGATCGAAATCAACTTGAAAGGATTCCACTCATCAATGTGGGTATACCTTAAAGTGACCCCCATAATACGTGCAATCTCTACACCAAGACCAACAAAGAAGGGTGAGTAACTCTACCAGTCTTAATGCGACCTCAGGTTTGACCCTTGTGTTTGAAGGACTTCCCAGGACAAAATGTAGAAATTGGATTTCGTCGCACCATAACACAAGATTCTATGTTTGCTTGTAGCTTTTGAAAGTTATGTTTCACACGTATTCCAAAGCCCTACAACTAATCTGATGTAGGTTTGATACTAGAAAATATAAAAATGTCTAATCAATTTTTAGTTTAGCGCTTTATTTTTAAGGCTGTTGTTACTCAAAAGTAAAATTGTGTGGAAAATATGGTGTTTTGACTGACTTGAAANCCCTACAACTAATCTGATGTAGGTTTGATACTAGAAAATATAAAAATGTCTAATCAATTTTTAGTTTAGCGCTTTATTTTTAAGGCTGTTGTTACTCAAAAGTAAAATTGTGTGGAAAATATGGTGTTTTGACTGACTTGAAAGTTATGCAAAGAGATGAATATGCAATATTTTCATTTCGATGAAAGATATGCTACAAGAAGGAGAAAACATTCATCATTACAGATGCACAATGTCCCAAAAAAGCCAAAAACCATGCAATTCCGCTACTTGAAATGCAAGCTAGTTTCACTACCCAAGAGAAAAAATTCATTTATCTTCTTTGTTTTGTTATGATGTATACAAAAATTAAATACAAAACCTTCAATTCTCCACTACTTTCAAATAGGAGAAAGAGTCCTATGAAGATGCAAAAGACACGAAGCAAAAGGGCTACAAACAAAGCATGCACTCAAGGCAATGAGGTATGAAAGAAAACAAGTAGAAACTTGTTCTAACAAGCAATAACACCATCAAGTATTCTACAACCAATCAAGAATTCAAGGAATACAATAAAATGCAGAGAAGAATCCAAGAAATGATAGAGAGAAAGAAAAATCACTCAAAATTGTCCTGTCAAAAAAGCAGCTAGAAAAGGAAATTTCACATTTCTGAAAAAAGGTTTCAAGCTCCAATCAAGACAATAGGGAGTGATAAGCATAAAAAACCATAAAAAACCAATCCAAACAACTTCACAAACCAACCACAGAATCTAGGTAAAGATCTATGCAAAAAGGGTTCCAAAAGACTGAGCAGAAGAAGGCAAAAACTCTCAAAAAAGAGACTAGCGCTCCCCCAGAATGGTGCACAGAGTGTTGCAACGCAAACTAAAAAATTGTAGGGGAGTATTGGCGCTCTGGTATGGCTTACTAGGGGGCGTTGGTCCTCCGAGAAACTCAGAAAAAAAGACAAAAAATGCAAACAAACTCACCCAGAATGCCTAAAAATTGGTGAAATCACTAGTGAAGGTAGGAGAAGGCTAATGGATGATGAATAAATAGTTAAAGTGATCTGAAAGGTGGGAAAATAGAATGGAAAAACCAAGGAAAGAAAAATAGGAATCCTTCCCTAGTAGAGTCGCCAATTTATGTTACAGAGAAATCCCCATGCGGACAAGTGGATTCTCTCTTGGGCTCTAGACTCCTAAGACCAAGACAGAAAGGGTGCTAACATTGGTCATTGACATCCTTTTAAATCTATCTAAACTAATGTATAGAGAAGAGGAAGAAAGGAGTACCTTTTTAATGATGTTCTTCCTCGCACAATCCGTGTTGAGCTTTAATCCCCAAGCTCCTCGATAATTCCTGGAAAACAAATAAAGACAGAACAAGCTTCATATTCTACTAAGATTAGCTTGAAACCAAATCTATCTAATAGAGACAAGTTCATGTAGAATAAACACAACCTTGAAATAAGCAGGCCAAGCACACATGTATATTGATGATAACAATAGAGAATACTTACAAACCTTTGAAGAAGGTGCAACAACATCTCCCAGCTCTCCTTGTCCAGCCCTTTGCTCAAGTAATCCACACACAAACTGATTATGCTTCAATGATATCTCCCTTATGATATCATAAGTTTGATGCCTCTAAACTGCCATGTGATTTTCACCATGAGGAGGCCCTCCTTATATAAGCTTGGAGAGACCCAACCACCTTAGATATTCTTGGGATAGGTTGAGGATCTTTCTCCATCGGTTGTGGATCCTCCCTAAGATGTAGCCTTGACCTCAGATTTGAATCCAAATGATTTCCAAGATAAGGTGGATTTTCCCTGATTCTCCTCAACAGCCCAAAATTTTCTCAAACAGGCTAGCGCTCCCCCAAAAGGGTGCACAAAGCATTGTAATGCTCCCCTAAAGAAGTCTAGGGAGCGTTGGCACTCCCTGACAGTGGGTAGCGGAGCGCTACCCAAAATTCCTTCAGAAAAGCCTAAAGCTCCCCCATAAGGGTGTACAAGGTGCTACAGTGCTCCCCCAAAAGAGGGTAGGGAACGCTGGCACCCCCTGACAGTGGATAGGGGAGCGATTCCCTACAAAACTCATTTTTAAGTAGTTTTCTTCATGGAAAATGCTTTGTACTCTTCATCAAATGATTTCTCTTCCTTAAACCAGTCTTTGAAGGTGTCTTAAGTGTCCCTGTAATGTCGTTAGAGACACGACATAGGCGAGATGGCAGTATAATGTTTGCGACACTTGCGACACATGCGACCAAATTGTGACACTTGTGACACTTGTAGTGACAACACTTGCGACATTATTGAAGTGAGTAATTTTTATGTGTAACAGATTTCCCCCCAAAGTGCAAAGTTAGAAGACGAAAACTGATGACTGAAGTACTTTGTAGACTTTTTCGAGAAAGGGTATGGAATCGGAGAACCTGGAAAAAGCTGCACACAACCATAAAAAAATATTATGATATTTTTCAAACCCAAGGCAGGCATACCTATGCTTGGTTGATAAAGACTTGCAAGGTATGGCCGCCATAAAATACACTACGGATCCATAATTGTATTGACAAAAAGGTATAGCCACTGAAGACATATTGTGGATTTATACTCTCGTGACTTTAAATGATCGTAGCCACAAAGAATACATAGTGGATGTACGAGATGACAAGAAATAGCCATGACCAATACAAAGTGGATCTATATGACAGTCTATGTGTCAATGTTTGAAAGAAACTTCGTTGCAATATGGGTAAAGCACGTATTAGAATGATCACTCAACCCAGGGTCTTCTTACCATTCCTGATGTAGTAAGAATCTAACCATGTGAATAGATGTCTTGATGTTGACCATGGCAGAAACCACTTGATTACTGGTCAATGAGGTAAACCATTAACAAGCGTGAGGGAAATCACCATTGATGTCAATTATTCCCAAGGTACTCTAGTACATTCCAACAAATGTGAATGGATGAGATGAAGTCGAACATTCATGGAATCATCTGATCAACGATCAATGATGTAAACCCACTATCGAAAGAAAGGAGGCCTGCCATTGGGGCATGCAGGTCCCAAGGTACTAAATGGTTTCTAAGTCTAATTCTCAGATAATTTGCTGAAGTCGACAAGAAAAGACTCGTCGAAGGAGGGCCTTGATGTATTCCCCCATCAACAACATGAAACTGACATAGAGATGTAAATTGGTAGATCAAATGAACATGAACTGACACGCGAATTGAAACAAGAAATTTGTGATGGTTGACTCTCGAAGTAGATACTTCCCTTGAACACTGAGGCACAACAGCAAAAACATGACATGGAACAAAACATGATGATGCAGTGGATACTGTGACTTTCATCGAGTGACCCAAAGGAGTAAAGAAACTCAGAGGACTGGTTCAGTGCAGAGGTTCAGCGGATTAAAATGTATGCAAAGACAAAGTGCCATGTTCAAGGGCAACCATAAGAGTGACTGTTCAAAAACTGCTTGGATTGCTTCCTTCAAATTTCCCCCCCATCCAGATAGACGAGTACCTATTTTTAATTTAACGAGCTCGAGTAGGGTAACACATGATCGATACAACTCACCTTCGGTAAGTCCCTCTTCCTTTGTTTAACAAAATAGAATAAGGGTTCGGTCCCGTATGGGCCCTTCAATGTATGATTATTTAACGAGTCCAAAGAAGGTAAACTCGGTGGTTTTTCATATTTAGAGAGTCTGAAAATGACTTAAAGATGACTCTAGTGTTGTCATTTTTCATAATGTTAGTCTCGTGAGGTTGAATAAGAGATAAATTATCACTCGAAAGACTCCCTTTCAAACCTTTTAACGAGTGGGAAAGGAAGAAAGATCACTTTGAAATCTTTTCACGTTTAGAGAGTCTGAAAAAAGATTAAATACGACTCTAGGGGGTTCCTTTTTCGTGTATCCATGCGAGTCTGAAAAAGAGCTAAAATTTTACTCGGTGCGTTCTTATGTTTTTCTGAGTGTGAGAACGAACTAAGAATATGCTCGTTACTTTTCCCCCAGCTTGAAATCTAGTGGCTTAACTCCAGAATGATCATCAAAGGCTAGAGACATGTCCCCCCAAGATTCAATTCATTCACTGACTTTGAGGTTGTCACCAATTTCTGTACTAGATGGAGAAAAAGGATACAAGTGGATGAAAAGAAGGTTCAAATACAAGACCTAACGAAAGACTCGACTCAACATCTACAAGATCTGGCGAAAGACTTGACGTGACAGGAGAGGTGACTGTTTCATTTTTTAACAAGCTTGACACAAGAATAGAACTATGCTCAAGGCTCCGGATTGAATCCCCAGATTTCTGTTTCATTTTTTAACGATCTTGTTACAGAGAGGAAAAACTATTCTCATAGCGTCTGTTTCATTTTTTAAAAGAGCTTGCCACATAGAAAAGAAACTATGCTCGTGACCTATGTTTCATTTTTTAACGAGCTTGATACAGAGAAGTGAAACTATTCTCATGAACTCTTCTTGATCATGGCTTCCAAGAGGATAACGCTCTGGAAGGACACCATGTCAAGGGACAAAACTCAGTCATAGATTCCAAGAGATCTTCACTGGATGGAAGAAGAATTCTCTGGAAGGAACACATGTCGAGGGTCACGACGAGGCTAAGGAGATCAGGTTCCAAAATCCCTACCGAACACATCACCATGTCAACTACTGGATATAAGTCATCGAAAGTCTAAGTAATGGGAGACAGCACCACATAATTGACCTACGACAAGGGTGATACCGACTGCATATAAGACTGATTTAGGGAGGTCATTGGGTTGATGGTCAAGTCAGGGTGAACGAACGAAAGTTGATCAATAGTCACCATTCTTCCATCATGAGGGAAATATATCACATGAAAGAGAGTGGACACAATAGCTTTCATGGCATAGACATAATCTCACCGAAGGAGTAAATCAAAATACAAGGGGTCTTGGAGTACCATAACATCAATAAAGAAAGTTTTCCCTCCCAAAGTTATGGGAAAATGAGGAAGGATACCCAAAGGGTGACTGGTTCTTCTATTAAAAGTGAACAGATTCTGGGAACCCGCACCAGCTGAGGATAACCCAAATATTTCCAAGCAATAGAGGACAAAATACTAATGGATGAACCTTCATCTATCAGCGCATGCGGAACATCTCGACCAAAAACCTATATTGTAATCTTGAAGGGAATGTGAGAGGGAAGACGAGGTCCAGTTAGCACACCCCAATCAAAAAGGATGGCCTCATTACTTGGAGGGGTTTTCGTAGGAGAAGGAGGAATTCCCCCCGACACAGTAGATTCTATACCAATGAGAAAAACGTGGGAAAAAATGGTTTTACTCTCTAGCGGGAGAGTAGGATCGATTGATAATGACATCAAACCGACCATGTGGGTTTCATTCTCCAAGGGGAGAATGGGGTCGACAGTTGGTAACGGATCAAATACTTGGGTTGCACTCTCTAAAGGGAGAGTGGGATCGACCGAAGATGGGATCGAATCAACCATTTTGTCAACTGGTTCAACTAAGGACATGACCAGATTGATGACATGATCAACCAGAATGATCGATGAAGGGACCGAAGAAACCACTTTGGCACTCGTCATAGGAGGAGTGGGATTGCCCACATTGGCACTCTTTAGATGAAGGGTAAGACTGACCAATGACAAGACTCGATCATTCACTTGGGTTTCACTTTTCATATGAAAATTGATGATGGAACTGGATCAACTACTTTGGTTAGTAGATCAACCGAGGATGAAACTAGATTGACCACCTGATCAACTGGAATGACTGGGGATGGAACTGGATTGACCATTCCATCAACTAATGATGGGTTGGGGGAAATCTTATGATAACCAATTGGGATTTGAATCTTTTCCAAAAGAGAAGAAGCCTTGTCTATACGAGTACAAAGGTGAGAATAATGATCACAATTGCATAACATACAAGGAAATTTGACAGTTGTCTTCTTCTTACCAACCTTAACATGACTAGTTGATGGGGCATCACCAACATGTCTATCAGAGGCCAATGATGTGGAGGAACACATTTATAAGACCTTGGGATGACCAGGGAAATCCCTCAAAAAGTTGTCACCCTTACAAAGACTGCAAGGGAATTTGGGTTTCAGATTCTTCATTTTAATCTTGTCAATCTCATCAACACTCCCAGTATGATCAACAGTAGCTAGTTGGTTGGATCCAACATCTGATGTAGTTGGAGGCTTGGTCCCTTTCTGGTTCTTCTTCTTTTCTTTTCGTTTCTTCTTCTTCTTATCAACTTGGCTACTTGATTTAGAGATTTCACTAGGCGAAGAAGGAGAAATGGAAGGAGACCTGATGGATGAAGAAGGAGAAAGGTCAACATGAGTTTTATGTGTGGGTGGTGTGCTTACATCTGAAGCACCTGCATTCGAGATCACTGGAGTGGAAAAAAACCATACCGGTAACCCAATTGTGAGACCTGGAAGGCTCAAAGTAGCGATGTAAGGAGGACCAATGTTTCTGTAAGAAGGAAAAAAAAGGTTTCCCCTGGCAAAGGGGTTCCTTCATTGGTCATTCCAGGAATTGATGCCATAAAAAATAAAGATCCAACCTAGATTCTACTAGGGAGAACAAAAAGCACACACTAAAATTCTAGTAAGAAAACAAGCAAACAAAACCTTCTCACAATGAGAACACTAGTTGGTGGTGAAATCCAACGTCATGAGAACAAAGTAAGAAGGGGATGAGATAGAGCAGGTGTAAAAGTTACGTTGACGACCTTCTTAATGGACTTATGCCTTGGTGCAATCTCCCACACATAAACGTGGGTATACCCTCCAAGGAGCTTGAGTGAGTTTGGCCAACATCGATTCCAGGTACTGTGAAGACTTGCCCCTCCACAGTCACCTTGTGTAAAGACCCTAAAGAGATAGGCCACATAAGGTTACCAACTACAACAGTGATTCCTGGGGAAATAGTTGACAGTCTAATCCACGCACAAGGGAAGGGTATCTGGCCCGAAATCAACTTGAAAGGCTTCCACTCATCAATGTGGGTATACCTTCAAGCAACCCCCATAATATGCGCAATCTCTACACTAAGACCAACAAAGCAGGGTGAGTAACTCTTCTAGTCTTAATTCGACCTCAGGTTTGACCCTTGTGTGAGAAGGGCTTCCCAGAACAAAATGTAGCAATTGGATTTCACCGCTCCCTAACACAAGATTCTATGTTTTTTTGCAACTTTGGAAAGTTATCTTTCACACCTATTCCAAAGCCCTACAACTAATATGATGTAGGTTTGATACCAGAAAATATAAAAATGTCTAATCAATTTTTAGTTTAGCACTTTATTTTTAAGGTTGTTGTTACTCAAAAGGAAAATGGCGTGGACAATATGGTGTTTTGACTGACTCGGAAGTTATAAAAAGAGATGAATATGCAATCTTTTCATTTTGATGAAAGCTATTCTACGAGAAGGAGAAAACATTCATCATTACAGATGCACAATGTCCCAAAAAAGCCAAAAACCATGCAATTCTGCTACTTCAAATGCAAGCTAGTTTCACTACCCAAAAGAAAAAATTCATTTATCTTCTTTGTTTGATTATGATGTATACATAAATTAAATACAAAAACTTCAATGCTCCACTACTTTCAATCAGGAGAAAGAGTCCTATACATATGCAAAAGACACAAAGCAAAAAATCTACAAACAAAGCATGCACTCAAGGCAGTGAGGTATGAAAGAAAAAAAGTAGAAACTTGTTATAACAAGCAAGAACACCATCAAGGATTCTAAAACCAATCAATAATTCAAGGAATACAATAAAATGCAGAGAAGAATCCAAGAAATGATAGGGAGGAAGAGAAATCACTCAAAATTGTCCTGTTAAAAAAGTAGCTAGAAAAGGAAATTTCACATTTCTGAAAAAGGTTTCAAGAACCATTAAATACAATAGTGAGTGATAAGCATAAAAAACCATAAAAAACCAATCCAAACAACTTCACAAACCAACCACAGACTCTGGGTAAAGATCTCTGCAAAAAGGGTTGCAAAAGACTGAGCAGAAGAAGGCAAAAACTCTCAAAAAAGAGACTAGCCCTCCCCCAGAAGGGAGA